>PVIH01004919.1:0-132037 GCA_004025045.1 Sigmodon hispidus | reverse complement strand
TAGAGAGCAGTGCTATAGCTTGGACTGTAGGCGAGCCACCCAGTAGAGAGCAGTGCTATAGCTTGGACTGTAGGCGAGCCACCCATTAGAGAGCAGTGCTATAGCTTGGACTGTAGGCGAGCCACCCATTAGAGAGCAGTGCTATAGCTTGGACTGTAGGCGAGCCACCCATTAGAGAGCAGTGCTATAGCTTGGCTGTTCTTTGCCCTCTCATCCTCCCCATCCTTTCCTGTTTTCATGTTTTGAGTTTTTTCCCCCCTAAGATTTATTTATCTGTATGATGTTTTGGCTGCACGTATGAATGCATGTTTTGTACAGCATGTATGCAGTACCTTCAGAAGCTGGAAGAGGACTTGGATACTCAGGAACCAAGGTTACATAGAGTTGTGTTGGTGTGAGTGCTGAGACCTAAACCCAGATCCTCAGCAAGAGCCACGGTGTTCTTAATGAGTGAGCCATCTCTTCAGCCCGTGTTTTAATTTTTAAGATGTGCTCTCTCATGTAGTTTAGGCTGGCCTCAAATTTGCTATGTAGCAAAGACTGGCTTTGATTTCCTGTTTATCTTGCTTCTAACTCCCAAGTGGTGGGATAGGATTATAGGTGTGTCCAGTTCTTTCTGTCTGAAATAGTATTTCTTTATGTAGTCTTGGCTGTCCTGAGCTCACTATGTAGATCAGGGGTCTGGACCCAAGTGCTGGGATTAACAACTTGCACCAGCACACCTGGCCAGTTTTTACTTTAAAACACATAAGGTGGGTCAGTGAGATGGCGCAGCAGCTGTTGGGACAGACTGAGTTCCATCCTAGAACCCACATACATGGTAGAAGGAGAGACTTGACTCTTGCTAGCTGCCCTCTGACTTCTACATGCTTGCCTTGATAGGGGCATGAGGTTCATGTGTCCACATACACTAACATAATAGCTCTAAAATCCACTTAAGCCAAGGTTTTTCCTTCCTTCCTTTCTTCCTCCCTTCTTCCTTCCTTCCTTCCTTTTTTTTTAAGTTTTAGACAGGGTCTTACTGTAGAGCCTTGGCTGTCCTGGAACATGCTTTGTAGATTAGGCCGGCCTTGAATTCAGAGATACTGACTGTTTCTGTGTTAAGATTAAAAGTGTGTGTCACCATGCTTTGCCAAATGATAGAACTTTTGAGTAAGAGTTTTCGCTTTATAGTTCCTGATAAAATGGAAATAATATATTTTGGTTAAGCTTATCTAATTTAAAATAGTACGTTTTTGTGTGTGTATGTAGTATGTGTATACATACATGTTTGAATGTGTTGGTGCACATGTGTGTTTGTGGCTTTGGAGGCCCCTGTGATTACTCTCTACCTTATCTATTTAGGCAGGGTCTCAACTAAACTGATAATGGCTTATCTAGCTTGGGGAAAGCCCTTGTTTTCTTAACAAGTACTGAAATTTCAGGCAGGCTTCTCTGCCCAGCTGGCATCTACTTGGGTCCTGGGGATCCAAACTGTAATCCTCTGACTGTGACATGCATTTTACTCACTGAGCTTCTTCTCTCCAGCTGGGGGAGACCTTTAAATTATGTCTTGTCAGTTTCTATATTCAAATAGCCTTATAAAATTTGTGGTGCTAAATAGGTTTTTGGTAATATTTATCTACAGAACCTGTGAGTTCTGTACTGCTGTCCAGTAATTTTTAATAAGCTTTAATATGCAGAAGTGGTTACCACTCTACTGCACAAAATCTTTACTTTTTTGCTACATCACAATTGCTTTTCTTTTATGTTTATATATAACGTTCATGATGTCAGTCAGAAAGGACCTTGGTAATTACTGTTTATTATGGTTGTATGATAGTCTTTTCTCATTAGAAACATCAGATAATTTGTGTTTTGTGGGTAGACATGTTGACTTTTGTCTCTTCGGTTTTCTCAGAAAATAGTCTCATCTGTCATAACTGCAGCTGTACTGTTTACTCTTTGCATTTTCAGCGGTCTGTTGTAACTGTCTTTCCCTGCTTGTGCACATGGTAGCCAAGCATTCTATCATTGCCATTTATTTACCCTTTTAAGTGACCAGACACAATGTGGGTTCAGTACTTGTTCATTGTTCTTTGTACTCATCTAACACCCAGCTGTGTTCTGAAAATGTCCCTAAAGGCTGGTTAAACTGGCCCTAATCTGGGCTTTCTTTGTTTTGGTTTTGTTCTTGATTGTCTTTCAAGCTCATTATTTGGATTCCTGAAGGACCTATAGTTCTCTGTGTTTTGTTTTTTGCTTTTTTGTTTTTTTAAATGTGAATTGGTGTCTTGCCTGCATGTATAACTGCATAAGGGTGTCAGATTACAAACAGTTGTTAGCTGCCATGTGGATGCTGGGAATCGAACTCAGGTCCTCCAGGAGAACAGTCAGTGCTCTTAACCTCTGAGCCGTCTCTCCATTCCTGGTTCTCTGTGTTTTAATCAGTGATGAGATTTATGATTGAATTGACCATCTTGTTAATAATTACTTTTTGGTTTTAAATTCTTTTTTCTTTTTTTTTGATTTTTCAAGTTGGGGTTTCTTTGTGTAGCTTTGGCTGCCTGGAGGTCACTACGAGATCAAGCTGGCCTCTAACTCACAGAGTTCTCTACCTGCCTCTGCCTCCCAGTGCTGGGATGAAAGGCATGTGCCACTGCCACTTGGCTCATGAGGAACGTGCTAAAATGATGAGTTGCTATCTTTGGCTTGATATAAATATGTTGCCATGTTAAAGATAAACTCAAAGGTTTTTACAAATGAATTTATTGGAGCACTATTAGGGGATAATAGATAAAATTGTAGCTTTAATAAACAATTATGTAACATGATATCTTGTGAAAGATAAGAAAAATATCTTCAGGCATAGAAGACACAACCTATAATTGGTGAGAAGACAGAACTTGAAGCTAATTAAGGATGAATTTTAAATTAAAAATATTTAAAATTATTTGTATTTTGTATGAATATGATGAATGTGGGCATGTATGTTCTGTGGCACATGTTAGAGGTAAAGAGCTGTGTCCTCTTTCCACCTTATGTGGGTTTCAGGGATTAAACTCAGGTTGCCAGGCTTGTGCAGCAAGCACCTTTGCCCCTTGAGCGCTCTCTCCAGCCCTGAGGATGATCTTAAGAGAATAAAAATCTATGAGAAGTATTCTTGGCTATTTATTTGGAATTCCTGTAATAGATGAGAACAAAATTAAAGACTGAACTTCATTGCTGTTTTGAAACTATGAAGGCTCTGTTACTCTGATAGGTAGGAAAGGTTATAGAGGTTGTTGAGTAGCCTACACATTTGTAGTTGTGCATAAGTTAGACCAGTGTGTTAGGAAATATGGCCAAGCTCAGGAAAGCCAAGGTTAATGGTCTCATCACCGTGTTTGTCAGCATAATGATAGCTGTTGGAGGGCTGTGCATGGACAGAATTAATTTCTTGTCCACAAGACTTACAAACTGAGGGAAGATTACAGCTCATGTGTCCTTGTTCTTAAGCAGAAGGATGGTTTTTAAAGTGTGATTTAAGTGTTTGCTCAATTTTATTAAGGTTTTCTGTAACTAGTCAAAAAATCCATTGAGCCAAAAGTTTTACATCTTTATTTTTTAAATTTTATTATTATTATTATTATTATTATTATTATTATATCTCTACATAGCCGTGGCTGGCTTTGAACTCACAAGAGATCTGCCCGCTTATGCCTCCTGAGTGCTGGGAAAAGTTTTATCCCTTAATGTTTCCTTAAATTTATTTATCTATTTATTAATAATTAATTTTTTTATTGCTTGGGATCAAACCCAGAGCCTTGGGAATGCTAACTACATGCACTCTCATTGATCATACTTCAGCCACAAGATCCTTTATAGTAATTGATTGATTGGTTTTTTGATTGATTTTGTTTGAGACAGGGTCTTGGTATATAATCCTGGTTGTTTTAGGAATCAGTCTATAGAACAAGATAGCCTTAAACTTACTCACTTTTGCTTCTAGAATGCTGGGATTGCAGATGTGAGCCATCACACCTAGCTCCTCCCTCCCCCTCTTAAATGAATCTCTATGTATTGTTTGTTGTATGACATAACTTTTCCTGGAGAAGGCACAAACGTGTCTACTCATTTCCAGTTAGGAAACCCAGAACAGACCAAAGTACAGATACTACCAAAGTCAAACAGTGAACGGATGAGTTTTGTAGTTTGAGGTTTCTGGCCTGGTCTAGCCCCAAGGTCCAGACCAGCAGTCCCAAATAATCACACAAGTCTTCTATTAGTTATATACTGTTTGGTCTATGGTTCAGGCTTATTGCTAGGTTAGGGTTAGGGTTAGGGTTCTCTTTCATTTTAACTCAACCCATTCCTACTAATCTATGTTTTGCAACAGGCTTGTGCCTTATCTGTACTTTTACATCTTGCGCTCTTAGCAACAGCTTGCAGTGTCTCCTTCTGACTCAGCCCTCCTTCCTCTTTATCTATGCTTAGATTTCCTGCCTGCCTATAAAAGCTGCTTTGCCATAGGCCAAAACAGTTCTTTAATTATCCATTGGTAATTCACAGCATATAGAAAGACATTTCACACCAGAGTTTTTTTTTTTTTTTTTTAAACTTTATTTCTTTATTATTTATTTGCCTTGGTGTTTGCCTGGAACTGGAACTACAGACAGTTGTTAGCTGCCATGTGGGTGCTGGGAATCGAACCCGGGTCCTCTGGAAGAGCAGACGGTGCTCTTAACCGCTGAGCCATCTCTCCAGCCCCCCACACCAGAGTTTTAATTGGAGTTACTTACAGAAATATGGGTCAGAGATTACTCAAAACAGAAATGACTCAAAGGTAGTTGTATTACCAAAGCCCACCCCAGCATCTCAGCGGTTTTCATTACTTACCTTTGGAATGTAGGGGGCTAGTGACTCTGGTCAGTTTCAGAGACTTTCTGAAGCTAATTTGAATTGTATCTTAAGGAGCTTCCCTGTAGAATGGAAAGTTTTAATCTCAGGAAACTGCCAGACCAACACTGTTGCCCAGGTTGTCCGCCAACTCCTGGGCTTAAGCTGACCTTCTTACCTTAGAATTTAAAGTATCTGAGGCTGGATGCACAGAACAAAATTGTAAATGGAAGCTTCTGACCTGCCAGAAACTCTCAAATACCCAGCAGTTACTTCCCAAATAATTGACTCAGGCTTAATATTTTAGTAACTGCTAGGTCAGTAGCTCAAGCATTTTACTCTCTAGCTCTTACACCTAAATTAACCTATAATTATTACAATGTTTAGTCACATGGCTTGGTACCTTTGCTCAGTCCAGCATTCTCATCTTGTTTTCTCTTTGTCTGATGTCTGTTTCCCTGCCTTTTGCTCTTCTCAGAATTTTCCTAGTCTGGTCTTCCCACCTCTACTTCCTGCCTGACTACTAGCCAATCAGCATTTTATTAAACCAGTCTCTACAGTGTACAAGAGCATTATCTCTCATAAAATGTTTGGCTAAGTTAAATTTATTATTATTATTATAGTTTATGTGTATTGGTGTTTTACCTGTATATGTCTGTGCACCATGTGTGTGCAGTTAGAGCTCAGAAAGCAGAATCTTTGACATTGGAGTTACAGACAGTGTGAACTGTTGTGTTGGTGCTGGAATTGATTCTGGGTGGTCTGCAAGAGTACCTGTGCACTCTTAACTGCTGAGCTATTTTTCTAGCCCCTGGGTGAAATTTTGTTGTTTATTTTAGAGAGTTTCTTTTTGTAGCTTTGGCTGTCTTGGAACTAGCCCTGTAAACTAGAACTTGAACTCAAAGAGATCTGCTTGCCTCTGCCTCCCAAGTGCTGGAATTAAAGGCATGTGCTACCATCTCCGAGAAACTAAGTTTTCCGAGACAAAATTTATGTATTATGAAATGCACAGACTTTCCCTGTACAGCAAATATTATGTATGCCAGTGACCCTACCCCCCAGTTCTTTTAGTTAGGTCTACTGTTAGATCTGTTTGTCACATCAATTAGGGTTTTTTGTTTTTTGTTTTTTGGCTGTTGTTCTTGAACTTCATAAATAGACAATTACACCTCCTACCGTGTGTGTGTGTGTGTGTGTGTGTGTGTGTGTGTTTCAGGGTGTGTTATGTCAATCTCTCATTTGGCTATTATCAGTCAAGTTGCAGACACCATTTGATTACAGAGTACTTTGTAAATATACATTTTATATTTATTAAATAAAAGCTAGGAATGGACTTAATTAGTCATAGGACAAATCTAGAGTGTGCTTTTGCTTTAATTTTTATTTCATTTAATTTTTGAGACTACCTCCCCCTTTAATGTAGAGTAGACAGACCTCAAATAGAGATCTTCTTGCCTCAGCTTCTTCAGTGCTAGAATTATAGGCATCCACAGCCATATTTGCCAGTATAGATTAGTACTTAACTTTAGAAGACACTGCTAGACAATTTGCCCAAGTGGTAACAATGTTTTCACTTCCTAAGCTGAAGTCTATCACAGTGAGAAGTCAGGAAAGAATTTTAGATTGTTTAGTCACAGTGAGATCTAGGAGTTAAAATAGGGGAAACATACAGCAACATACTTTTGAAAGTTGGTGTATTCTGTTTCAGATAATTGATAGAGAAAAACTGTACTGGCATGGAATCATTACTTCTTCAAGTCATTAATATAAAGAACACAGTGGAATAAAAAATTTTGGAGGGAAACATTTTGTTTATACGTAGTAATATGAATAAAAGGAAATAGCTAACTTTGGGCATGTGTAGTGATGAGAATCCAGGCACATGGAAACTTTGCTGAGTCAGTGACTCCAGCCCCAGAAACTGATGTCTTTCAGCCTAATTAGAATATTTAGAATTGACTGTTCCTGTTAGCTTTGGTAAAAATGCTATTTATGGAGCTGAGGCGATGGCTCATTTGTTAAGAACACTTGCTGCTCTTCCAGAGGACCCGAGTTCAGTTCCCAGTGCCCATCCTGTAGTTCCAGCTTCAGGGGCATGACACTCATACATATATGTATATAAACAAATAGAATAAATATTTTCAAAAATTCCATTATCTTTCTAAAAAGGCATGTAATTATGAAATGGTAGTTATTGGATGTTTTTCTCTTTCTGTCTTTTTCATTAGAAGCTATTGTTTAATTTACAAAGTGGGAAGGTTTCTTTTTGTATACAATGTCAGTTTTGTGGGTTTTTTTTTTTTTTTTTTTTTTTTTTTTTTTTTTTTTTTTTTTTTTTTTTTTTTTTTTTTTTGGTGCTGGAGATTAACCAGGGCCTCATGAATATGAAGTATGTGCCTCCCTGCTGAGCTGTGCCTTTAACCTCAAATGTTAACTTAAAAGTCAGGAAAATGGGAATTGTTTCTTTATACGTTACAGGATTTTTTATGTTTAACATGAAAAATTATAAGAAAGTCCTTTACTATTCACCATTTAATATTAGTATTATACTATTATACCAGTCTAGGAGAACAGAGAAATTTGTTTCAGAGAAATTTGGAATTTTCATGTGATAATAATAAAGTCATCATTAAATATAAAAGTTGCTGTGGTCATGGTGTCTCATTTTTCAGTATAACGTCCATTCTGACATTTAATTGAATTTTCTACAGAAGAGGGCACCAGACCTCATCATAGATGGATGTGAGCCACCATGTGGTTTTGCTAGGAATTGAACTCAGGTCCTCTGGAAGAACAGTCAGTGCTCTTAACCTCTGAGCCATCTCTCCAGCCCCCCCCCCTTTTTTTTTTTTTGAATTTTCTAAATAGGGATCATTTGATTGAAATTCTCAGGGCCATGATACATTTTTGCTTTTATGTCTTACAATTTTAGTTTACCTTCTGTCTTAAGGTTTCTATTGCTGTGAAGGGACACCATAACCACAGCAAGTTTTATAAAGGAAAATATTTAATTGGAGCTGGCTTACAGTTTCAGAGGTTTAGTCCATTATGGCAAGAAGCATGGTGTTGTAGCAGAGTCTCAGGGAACCTCAGAGAAAACTGCCAGAACCACACTGACACCTGAACAAACATATAGGCAAGGTTCATTGTTCAGCTGTACAGCTGGGGCCCCAATCATAAAAGCTGGTCAGAGAGCTCCCCTCTATCACCAAGTGAGCCCCTTTTAAAGCAAAGACCAAAAAGGCTATAGGAATGCTGTTATCAGGCTGGTGAGTGAAAGCTCTAAAAGTCTCTTCATTGGGCAGGCAGCTGGCTGGCAGTTGCTGGCTGATTAATTGTTTTAGGGTGGGGAGTCAATGCCTCCTGGCTGGGTCGAAATAGCCTTGGAGTCTCAGGACCTTGGGTTCCTGGCCCCTTGATTGCCCGAGACCTTGGGCACTCAACCCTACGGGCTTAGCTTTGGGAGTTTAGAAACTTTTCAACTCCAAAAATAGCCCCAGGCCTCATAGTGGAGGGGCTTTAGTCTCTATACATGGTAGTATGCAGGAAGACATGGTGCTGGAGAAGTAGCTGAGAGTCCCATATATATTGATTTTCAGGCACCAGGAAGTGAACTGTGTCCCACTCTGACCCTAGCTTGGCATGTATGAGACCTCAAAGCCTGCCCCTACAATGACACACTTTCTCCAACAAGGCTACCTCCTAATAGTGCCACTTCCTATGGGTAAGCAGTCAAATACATGAGGCTGTGGGTGCCATTCCTATTCAGACCTCCGCACCTACTTATCAGTGGCTTACAGTTGATGAAATCTATTTTAGGGCTGCTGTTGGTTCCAGCACTTACTAGCTAAGGCATCTGGGAGAAGGTGTTGAACTTCATATGCTTCAGACAAACCTATCTCAGTGAGGATTAAATAAGATACGAATATAAAGTCTTGTCCCAGGACCTGGCATATTGTAATGCCGATAGATAAATGTGGAGGCAGCAGCAATAAAATCTGTCTTGTCCAATTTTGCATTTCTGAAATGTAGCTTTCACAGTGACATCTGAGAGAAGAAAATTTCAGTACTTTTGCTCTTGTTTCTTGTTGTTTCCTTTCTCCATAATTCTATGAATGTTTAGAAAAAAAATTTAAACTAAATCTAGTGCTTGCTGTGTTTTTTCCTTCCAGTTTTTTTTTTCCCCCCTTGGGATTGAACCTCTTTTCTTTTGCTAGACCTGTCTTGTACCTGTACTATTTATTCCCTTGAAAGACCGAAGTCTTTCTTTGTGCATATTTAAAGGCTGTGTTTTAAAATTTACATTCCCAATTTTTAATACTGCAAATAAGACAATAAAACAACCCTTCTCCATTTCATGTATAGATAATGCATGTAACATGCAAGACATTGCTTATTATATAAAAAGTATTTGTTTTCATTTATAGAATTATCATACTAATTCTTTGTAAAATTTTTAGTTATTTATTTTATGTGTGCCATACAACATGTATTGGAGGTTGGAGGGTTACTTGCAGAAGATTCCTCTCTCCTTCCACCAGCTGGGTCCTGGGGTTAGTTTAATTTAGGTTGTCAGGCCTTGCTGACACATACTGTGGGCTAACACATATTCTCAGAATCATCTGAAAAAGATGACTGTAATCACAATATTTGAGAAGCTCAGGCAGAAAGATTGCTGTTAAGTTTGAGGCAAGTCTAAGCAGCATTGGAAGTTCCTATGTAGCCTGAGCTAAGAGCAAGACCCTTTCTCAAGAGAACAAAAGATTGACTGAAGGCAGGTAATACATTTGTACCAAACTGGAATCCAGAGTTGTGTGTGTATGAATGCGTACATGTGTATGTTTTGTTTATTTAGTTGGATATTAAGTGTTATTACCTATTTATTTATTGAGGGTTTTTGTATTTGTTTTGAGACAGGGTTTTTCTGCGTAGCCTTGGCTGTCTTGGAACTCTCTCAGTAGACCAGTCTGGTCTCGAACTCTCAGAGATCCACTTGACTCTGCTTCTTAAGCTGGGATCAAAGGCATGTTCCACCACTGCCCAGTGAATGTCAGGTTTTTTTTTTTTTTTTTTCAGTCTTCAACACCTTGAGACACAACAGTGTGTACAGGTAGAAATTAATGATGATATTAACAAAACATTCGTATTCTAGGAGGAGTTCTGTGCTATGTGATCTGTGGGCTTGTCAAGAGGTGCAGCTAAATGACCCTTAAATACGATTCACTCACCTGCCGGCTTCTGCTCAAGTTTATGAGTCCTGAAAAAGTGAGAAACCCGAGACACAGAAATAGTCAATTTTAGACTTCAAATACCCATATTTTAAAAATGTAATGTAAATTGTGGGTAGGTCAGAGATCTACAGAATTACCCATTTGTTCTTTCTTGCCGGTGAACTTTTGTTGTTGTCCAGTATATACCAGGTACTGTGGAAGGTAGTGTCTTTTCTTTGGCCAAAACAAAAAACACACCAAAACAAGTCATTATTAATTAGCTCTGCTTCTTTTTCAGGCATGGCATGGTGCTAACCTGAGGTTATGATCTTGTCATATGATGATTTATCATGGTGTTTTCCCTTTTATTTTATATATATATATATATATATATATAAACTCTTATGTGTATGGATAGGTGTTTTGCCTATATGTATGTCTGTGTACCATCTGTGTGCCTGGTGCCAGTGGAGGCCAAAAGAATGCACTGGTCAATCTTGGACCTGGTGTTGCAAATGTGAGCTGCCATGCTGGTGCTGAGAACTGAAGCTGGGTCTTCTGGAAGAGCTGCCAGGACTCCTAGCCCTATCTCCAGACCCTAAATTATTTTTTTTTCCAGGTTAGAAATAAATTTATTTTGACCCGATAGATCTACAAAAATGATTCCCCATGTATAAAAATAATATGTATTTATTTGTTCAAGTAAATATGTAAACATTAAGAGTGTAAATAATATTGAAACTTAAAGTGAGAAACTTAAATTCTATTGAGCTTTTGTAATTGTGCTTACCAGTTTCTGTTATAACAATAAGTCAGTTTGGTTCCTAGTATGCCTTTGTTCATAAGAACCAAAAGCTAGAAAGAGCCTCCTGTACCGCTGGTAGATGAGTATACATATAAATATGGGATGTGCATGAGTATCTTATCCTGCCACAGAAGGGAAGGAAGCTCCACTTCAGTACATGGATGAGCCTTCAAAACATCGTGCTGAATAAAGAGCCAGATAGAAAGAAAAACTATTATGTCATTCTATGTATATGAGATACCTAGGATAGGCATTCTTAGCCAGGAAATAGGTTAATAGATTATCCAGGGATGGGAGAAAGGACCCAGGAGACAGAGTTTCTGTTTGGAATGATCAATCTTGGAAACAAACAGTGTCTGCCTGTTTCTGCCTCTTCAGAACTGGGGTCAAAGGTGTGTACCACCAGGTTTATTAGGCAAGTACCTTTACCTGTTGAGCCATTTCATTGCCATATAAATGGTTTTTAACACTCACACGCACAATTAAAGAATAAGGCTTAAGACTAGTTTATGATTTCACTTCTGACCGAGACTTGTTTATATTCTTTATCAGCTATTTTTCTCACTGCTATGATAAAATACTTGACTAAAGCAACTTAAGAGTTTATTTTGGACCTATTTCATAGAGTGGAGATTTACAAATGCTGCTGTTTGCTAGCATGCTTTTTTATATTCAGTCCGAGATTTCAGTCCATGGAATGGTGTCATCCACAGTAAGGTGGTCCTCCATCTCTGTTGACCTACCCTAGACAGTCTTGAAGGGATGCCCAGCAGCTAACCTAGCCATACATAGTCCCTCAAAGGTGCACACAGAGGCTTATTCCCTGGATTCTAGGTCCTGTCAGGTTGACAGAATTTACCATCACACATGCCATAAAATTCTATGATGAATTTTTTAAGTATTTGTTCTAATTAATCCTCTCTCTCCCATTGCCATCCACACAGTGATGGACTATAATAAATTCCTGCTCTTCTGGGTAAACATTTCATTGTGAGCAATTTCTGAGTTAACCTAAGGAGCTTGTGTGTGTGTGTGTGTGTGTGTGTGTGTGTGTGTGTGTGTATGTGTGTGCGTGTCTGTGTGTGTGTGTGTGCGCGCGCGCATGTGTGTGCATGTCTCTCTGTGTGTGTGTGTGCATGTGTGTGTGTGTATGTCCATGTTTACTTGAGCAATAATATCTTTGAAAGTACTCATTTACTTTAGATACAAATCTGTTTTTTTTTTCCTAATGAAATGTCTCAGAGCCATGGGTGGTAGTGCATTCTTACAGTCCAGCACTCTGGAAAAAGAGCTAGAGGGATCATGAGCTGAAGGTCAGCCTGGGATATGTGAGACTCTGTCTCAAACAAAAGAAATCAAAACAAAGCAAAAACCACAATTGAATCTTGTCATATTTTTCTTTTTTTCTTTAGATATAACAGTATACTTATGAATATATGTTATATATATGCTATACAAATATGTAATTTTAGGTTTTAAAATTATTTTATGAGTGTTTTGCTGAAATGTATGTAAGTGTATCACTTGTATGTGCCTAATACCTGTGGAGGCCAGAAGAGGATGTTAGTTCCCCTGGACCTGAAGTTACAGACAGTGATGATCTTCCATGTGGATTCTAGAACTGAACTTGGGTCCTCTGGAGGAACAGCAAGGGCTTTTAACAACTGAGCTTTCTCTCCAGCCCCATTTCAACTTTTAAAAAAATTCAACCCGGGGCTGGAGAGATGGCTCAGCGGTTAAGAGCACTGTCTGCTCTTCCAGAGGACCCGGGTTTGATTCCCAGCACCCACATGGCAGCTAATAACTGTCTGTAGTTCCAGTTCCAGGCAAACACCAAAGCAAATAATAAATAAAGTTAAAAAAAAAAAATTCAACCCATAGTCATGTATCAGCCTTCGAGGAGGCTCCCAGTGTTTTCTACCTCTTGCTGTTTATGCTAGTATTTAGTTTCTTTATACATTAAACTGGACCAACTTATGTAACCAATAGAATACTGACAAAACTGCAGTGTGGCTTATGAAGCAGCTAGTTGCCCCTGAGGCTCCTGAGCAGTCTTAGGGAGTGGTCTGCCTGGGTAGAGAAAAGGCTTTTTGTCAGAAGCCCTTGAAGGAGCCATCTTAAAAAAAAGCAGATTTTTTTTTTTTTAGTTCCAGTCACTTCCAGAGAATGTCATTGGCCAGAATCTTATTTGTAGCTTCATGAGAGACATCAAACCAGAAATGCCCAGGTTAGCTGCTCCCCAGATTCTTTAATTTCTTTTTTTTTTTTTTAACTTTATTTATTTATCTATTTATCTATTTATTTATTTGCCTTGGTGTTTACCTGGAACTGGAACTACAGACAGTTGTTAGCTGCCATGTGGGTGCTGGGAATCGAACCCGGGTCCTCTGGAAGAGCAGAGGGTGCTCTTAACTGCTGAGCCATCTCTCCAGCCCCTTTTTTTTTAATTTCTTTTTTTTTTAAAAAACTTTATTTATTTATCTATTTATCTATTTATTTATTTGCCTTGGTGTTTACCTGGAACCCAGATTCTTAATAGAAAATGTAAGATGATAGATGTTTGAAAAGTTAAGATAGGGGGCTGGAGAGATGGCTCAGAGGTTAAGAGCACTGACTGTTCTTCCAGAGGACCTGAGTTCAATTCCCAGAAAAACCACATGGTGGCTCACAACCATCTATGATGAGATCTGGTGCCCTCTTCTGTAAAACTGTATGCATAATAAATAAATAAATCTTAAAAAAAAAAAAAAAGAAAGAAAAAGAAAAGTTAAGATAGTAGGTTTGGGGGAGCATGTCCCCAGAGCCTTTGAACTTGGCTTACAGGTTACCTTCAAAGGTGCTAGGAAAGTGTCTGGCAGTTTTGAGACCTTTCAGATTGGGAAACTCCAAAGCAAGCACTCCTCCATTGAGCCACACTTCCCATCTTGGTTTCTTATTAAAACAAAACCCACATCAAATTCTTTCTTTCAGTGTTGGGAGACTGGAACTTAGGACCTCTGGGGTACTAGGCAGGCATCTATCACCAAGTTATATCACCAGCTCCTATCCTTATTTGAAAGCAAACATAGGAGTTGCATTAGGGAAGGAATGAAAGTATTTGCTAAAGTCATTGAACAGTTTAGTATTTGTTTCTACATTTTATTACTACTGAGTTCCGTGAGAAGGAATCTTGTAAGTTTCTGAGATGATGTCAAGCTTTATACCTATGCTTTATGCCTTAGCTGTGAAGGTACAACAAGACCATGGCTACTCTTATAAAGGAAAATATTTAATTGGGAAGTTTGAGAAGTTTTAGTCTGTCATCACCATGGTAGGACATGACAGCATGAGGCAGACATGGTGCTAGAAAGGAGCTGAGAGTTCTGCACCTTGATCTGCAGGCAGCTAGAAGTGAGCTGTGTTCCACACTGTGTGTAGCTTGAGCATATGAGACCACTTCCTCTGGTAAGGCCATGCCTAGTCCAAGAAGGCGACACCTCCTAATAGTGCTACTCCCTATGAGCAAGCATTCAAACACATGAATCTGTGGGAACCATTTCTATTCAAACCATCACACTTAGTTAAATATGCATTTAGTGAAACTGATACTATTATAGTGGATGTTAAGAATTTAGAAGGGATGTTAGAATTTACAAGATTTAGTTAAATCTCAGAAGCTGCTACATAACTTGATGTTTGAGTTGTTAGATAGCTATACAGATAACCCTGTTTGTCCTGTAGAGAAAGAAAATGCTCTCTAAACCACCCATAGACAACTATGGAGTATGACACTGACTTTGAATCATTCAGTTTAGGATTTGCTATTACTCTCTTCACCAGGTTGGAGAAATACCTCTGTCTCTTTTCTTCTCCCTTCCCCCTTGAGACAGGATCTTATGTGGCCTTGAAATCTCTGTATATATACCCCAAGGATGACCATTCCATTGCCTCCAGAAACCCCTGGACCCCAGTTACAAATTAGTGGTTTTTCCAGTTTGAGGAAGTGGTGCCCTCAGTTGCTCAAGTCAGGGTAGATTTTAACTTTGAATCATCCTCCCTTTCCTAGATGTGTTTCATCACAAAGTCATTTTGCTCCTGTCTCCACAGTACTGTCTTATTAACATTGTGTTTGTCTCTGCTGTCCACTCACCAGCCTAAAGTGCAATTATTTTTCACTTAGATTTAATAGTCATCTGCTTAATTTCTTTACTGCCTGATCTTGCCTCCCTAGGAATAAGCTGTTTATAAAGATGATTCTTTTTATAAAGTAGATTAAGATGTTTAAGCCTTTAGTGGTTTCTAATTACACTCTAAATAGATCTCAAATTCCTTTCTAATGTTATCTTCATGATTTGATCTCTGACACTTTGTTCCCTCTGATCCGGTATTTCCCTTCAGTTAGTATGCTGTAGTCTTACCGACTTCTTGTAACCTGGCCTCCTTAACACTGAAGCCTGTAGCCTGACATAGCCTGAAAACTATTGAGTGGTCCGTGCTTAGTTTGAATTGAGATGTTGTATAAGTGTTGACTTAGTATTCAAGAATGTTATGTATCATACTCATTTATTTATTGAAATAACATGTGGATATATCAGGTTAAAATGCAACCTGCTTTTACTTTATAAAAATTGTAGCTGATAGAAAAATTTAAATGTTTGTACTAATATAATGTTTATATTAGTATAACAATATATAAATTTCAATAGTTACATTTTTTGCATTTGTGCCTCATTGTATATTTCTGTTAGTGCTCTTCCCTTTTCTTCCTCTTCTCTCCTTCCATCCCCCTTTATGTTTTTGAGGTAGTGTCTCTCTGTGTAATCTTGGGACTTAGGAACCTCTTGCTTCTGTTTCCCATTTGCTGAGATTACAGGTGTGCACAATTATTCCTGACTCTGGGACTGCGGCTCAGTCCATCAGATTTCTTATTTCCTCAGAGCCTGGACTTATTTTTGCTCTTTTGGGTGGCCCACCACCCAACTCCCAAGTAAATACACATGGAGGCCTATTTTTGATTATGAATATCCTGTCTTAGCTTGGCTTTATTCAATCAACCTTATGCCTCTGGGCTTGTACTTTTTCTTTTCACTCTTGCTCTGTGGCTGGCTGGGTGGCGGGGCCCTGAAGACCTCCTCCCCTTTTGCTCCTAGATCTACTTCTCTTCCTCCCAAATTTTCTTCTCTTCTCTCTTCCTGCCAGACCCACCTATTCTTTCTCCTGCCTTGCTATTGGCTGGTCAGCTCTTTATTAGACCATCAGGTGTTTTAGACAGGCACAGCAACACAGTGTCACAGAGTTAGATGCAACATAAAAGAATGCAACACATCTTTGCATAATTAAAGAAATGTTTCACAGCATAAACAAATATAACACACTTTAAAATATTATTCTACAGCAAAAGTGTTTGCACATGCTGATTTTTTTGGGGGATTTGGGGGCTGGCACTTTGTACAGTTGCCTTCTTCCTGCTCATTTTGTAGTTCCTGTGATTTGCCTTTTTTTTTTTTTTTTAAAACTTTATTTTATTTATTTGCCTGGAACTGGAACTACAGACAGTTGTTACCTGCCATGTGGGTGCTGGGAATCGAACCCGGGTCTTCTGGAAGAGCAGACGGTGCTCTTAACCACTGAGCCATCTCTCCAGCCCCCCTTTTTTTTTTTTTTTGAAAGTTGGTCTTAACCACCCCCTCAAGTCCAGACTTGCTGCTTTCATGTGGTATTTCCTCTTATATATCTTTGTTCATTTTTAGTCTGCTTTCTTGACTAGCTCTGTGAAAGGAGCATACTTCTTTTGCTTGTAACTTCACTTTTTGTTACATTTGTATTATTTAGTGTGTATGCATATAGGCATATGTATGTCACTGCAGGTGTGTAAAGGTTAGAGGAAAACATGTGGCAGTCAATTTTCTCCTGCCACATGAGTCCCTGGGATTGAACTCAGGTTGGCAGCAAGTGCCTTTAACCATTCATTACGTTTTTGAGACAGGGTTTCTCTGTGTAACAGTCCTGGCTGTCCTGGAAGTAGACTAGGCTGGCTTGAACTTACTGAGCTCTGCCTGCCTCTGCCTCCCAAGTGCTGGGAGTAAAGGTGTGTGCTGCCACCCTGACATCCTTATATTTTTAAGTATACAAATATGTATAGACTGTAAAGGACTGTGCCTTTTAAAATAATGTTAATTTAAGTGGAGAGGAGGTGAAAAAAATTGGTCATCTGTCCTATAGAAGTTCTGATTCAGTTCAGTGAAGTACAATCTGTAAACTCAGCCTGCGCTCACTGTGTTCTGCAAGCTGTGCTTGTTATATGGATCTTGACCTAGAGCTTTTGAGGGTTATCCTGTTCTGGAAGAAAAAAAAATTAAATCATTAATTACTTTTACTTCCTCCTACCAGGAGTTATTTTCTTTAGCTTTTATTTCATGGTAGGGATGGCCAGAGTACTTATTTTACACAGTGCCACACCTTTGAGGTAGCAGGTCCTCATAAAAGAATATCTCACTTACTCTAGTTTGATCCTCTTGATTCTTGATGTTCTGAGGGACTCATAACTCATTCAAGTCATTATCTGGGTACCACTCTTGCTTAAATTAAATCTGAAATTCTTTCATTTGTTAAAAGATTTATTTATGTATGCAGGTTTCTGCCTGCAAGGCAGAAGAGGGCTCCAGATCTCATTGTATATGGTTGTGAGCCACCATACAATTGCTGGGAATTGAACTCAGGACCTCTGGAAGAGGTCCTTTTCTTAGCCAGTGCTCTTAACCTTTGAATCATCTTTACAGCCCCAAATAGGAATTTTTATTTTTTTTTTTATTTTATTTTTTTTAAAGATTTATTTATTTATTATGCATACAGTTTTACAGAAGAGGGCACCAGACCTCATCATAGATGGTTGTGAGCCACCATGTGGTTTTGCTGGGAATTGAACTCAGGTCCTCTGGAAGAACAGTCAGTGCTCTTAACCTCTGAGCCATCTCTCCAGCCCCCCCAAATAGGAATTTTTAAAAGAAATACCTTACAGGAAGTATGCTTGCCAATTTAGTTTGATTTTTTTTTTTTTTTTTTTTTTGTAATTCTACATTTCACATTTGTGTGTGTGTGTCTGTGTCTGTCTGTGTCAGTGGGAACATGGAAAAAGGCACTTGCTGTGGAACTCTGATCACTTGAGTTTGATCCTGGAACTCAAAAGGTAGAAGGTGTCTCCACAAGGTTGTAGCCTGAAGTTTCTGGCCTGGCCTGATCCTAAGGTTTGGACCCACCCACAGCCGCTTAGTTCCACATAAACATACAGAGGCTTATATTAATTACAAACTGTTTGGCTAATGACTCAGGCCCTTACCAACTAGCTCTTACAATTTAACCCATTCTTACCAATCTGTGTCTTGCCACATGGATAACTGGCTTTACCTGTGCTCCATTACATCCTGCTTTTTTGGTGGCAGCCTGCAGCTTCTCCCTAGACTCTGCCCTTCCCCATCCTAATCTCTGCTTCAGTTTCCCTCCTCCTGCTTCTAGGCTGCCTTGCCATAGGCCAAAACAGTTTCTTTATTAACCAGTAATAAAACATATTCACAGTGTACAGAAAGACATCCCCTATCAGGTTCTCATCTCATCTGATCTGCATGCACGCACACACACTGCAGCTTTTGTGTTTCTCCTCCATTGTGTGTATGTACAGTTATAAAAATAGTGATGCAGAATCTGAAGATATTAGTGTGGCTCTGGTTTTACTGTTCAGCACTAAGTCAAAGCAAAAACAAGTCTTAGGGTTTTATTGCTGTGACGAGACATCATAACCATAGCAACTCTCATATTTGGAGCCGACTTACAGTTCAGAGTTTAGTTCATTGTCTTCATGATGGGAAGCATGTCGGTGTGCAGACAGACATAGTGCTGGAGAAGGAGTTGAGAATTCTATATCTGGATTGGCAGGCAGCAGGAAGAAATAGAAACACTAAGTCTAGCTTGAGCTTCTGTAGCTCTTCCTTCAGCAAAGCCATACCTCCTTTAACAAGGTCACATGTTCTAATTCTTTCAAATAATGCCATTTTCTATGAACTTTTGGGAAGCCATTTTTTACTTAAATCACCACAACAGGGAAAGATTATCACAATTTATAATATAAGGTTATAATTAAGAGAAGTCTGTAGAAGTACAGTGATTCTTTGCAAACAGCTAAAAATGGGCTGAAGGAACAAGCAGGATTACAGATAGTTTTGATATATGTGTGGTAGTTGGTATTTTAACATAGTCTCAGGAGTTTTAATTTGGTCTACAATTAATGGCATTGTTTGGGAGCTTAGGAGGTGTGACCTTGTTGGAAGAATTATGTCACCGGGGTGGGCTTTGAGGTACTATTTCCAGTGCCTTTTCTGCTTGGTGTTTATTATTCAAGCCCTCAGCACCCTGCTTCTGTTGCCTTCACTCCACTAACACAGACAGACTAGATACACCCAGCACTTTCCGTGTCTACATGATTCTGGAGCAAAATGTCAATGGAGACTATAGCCCTATGAAAAGGGTACCCACTTAGAAAACCTCCATAGAGATTTTGAAAGCTGTTCATGCATGGCCTTGTTCTTGGTTTTTCTCTTGTGTAAATGCCACTTAATTTCCATAAACTTTCAGCCCACCACCTTGAAACTTAACACCAGGTTTAATAAAACTGCAGAGTTCCAATGGAGAGATATTTGAGTTGATGTAGATGATGTTAAACAATCTGTGACCACCAAGACCATGTTGGAAGATTTGGAAATGTATGATGGAGATAACGACCTAGTTCCTCTGCCAAATGTTAATGCAGCTCATGCCTCCAGACTATTGCTTGAGTTCCTGCCCTGACTTTCCTTCATTATGGATTATAAACTATAAGCTAAAATAAACCCTTTCCTCCCCAAGTTGCTTTTGGTGTTTTACTATAGCAGTGGGAAAACTAGTAAAGGAACACGAAAGCTCAGTAAGTCAAAGGCATTTTTACGGTGAGGAAGGAAAGGAGATGATAATATGTCTTCTGTAATTAGGAACAAGACGAGCTTTTGTCTGGGCTTTAACATAGTACTTGAGGTCTTTGCCAGAGCAGTAAGACAAGAGAATGGAATAAAAGTGATACAAATGTGGAAAGACTCTAAGATCTGATAAACGCTGTCAGCAATATAGTAGGATACAGAATTAACATGAACTTTAGTAACTTTTCTGTCACTTTTTTAAAAAATATTTATTTTTTGGGGCTGGAGAGATGGCTCAGTGGTTAAGAGCACCGTCTGCTCTTCCAGAGGACCCGTGTTCGATTCCCAGCACCCACATGGCAGCTAACAACTGTAGTTCCAGTTCCAGGCAAACACCAAGGCAAATAAATAAAGTTTTAAAAAAAATATTTATTTTTTAATTTTTTATGTGAATTGGTGTTTTGCCTGCATGTATAACTGTGTAAGGGTGTCAGATCTTGGGATTACAGACAGTTGTTAGCTGCCATGTGGATGCTGGGAATTGAACTCAGGTCCTCTGGAAGAACAGTCAGTGCTCTTAACTGCTGAGCCATCTCTCCAGCCCCTTTTCTGTCACTTTTACACCAGTGGCAACGCCTTGAAAACATTGTGAAAATTCCAGAAACTGGTCAAAAGAAAACCCAAAACTTAGGTATAAACTTAGCTAAAGTTGTTAAAGAACTAACTCTACAATGAAAAACATACAGCACTCGAGAAAGAAAGAGTAGAAGGCAGTATAAAGTGGAAAGACTCCTTGTCTTCATGGCTTGGCAGAATTAATATTGTGAAAATGACTAAAATAGAAACTGATACATAAATTCAGTGCAGTTCCCTTCAAAATTCCAGTGGCATTTGATACTGAGATAGAAAAACTAATCCCAATATCTGTATGAAAACAACTGAGTAGACAAAAATAGTCCTGAGCAAAAAGAGCAATGTTGGAGGTATTATAGTATTTGACTTTATACTACGTAACTATAGCAACAAAACTATCTTGGTACTGCCACAGAAACTGGAAGGCAGAGCAGTGGAGTAGAAAGTACAGAAGTATGGTTTACATCCTGTTCTCAAGCAGCAGGTAGAGACTGAGCTTGTTGTAGGCGTTTGAAACTTCAAAGCCCACCCACATTGACACACCTCCTCTAACAAGGACACGTTTCTGAACCCATCCCAGTAGTCTGTCAGCTGGGAACCAAGCTTTAAATACATGAGTGTCCCTCCTCTCTTTTCCCTCCCCACCTCCGCCTCCTTGTTTCCTGCTTTGGATCCTAATGCAAGCCTTCAGCTGCTCCTTGGTGCCATGCCTACCTATCATAATGGTCGTGAACTTGCCCTCTGACATTGTAAGCAAGCCCCCAGTTAAGTGCTTTCTTTTATAGATTGCCTTGGTCATGGTGTCTCTTTACAGCAATAGAACAGTAGCTAAGACAACCAGATAACAAAAATGTGTTATGTATAAACCACAGGGATTTACTTAGCCATAAAGAAAAATGTAGTTGTAATTACGTTGTCTCTCGGAAAATTGTTGGAATGTGGACGTCATCATGTTAAGTGACAGAGGCCAGTCTCAAAGAACTCTAGACATGGTGGTGCATACCTTTGATCTGATGCAGCACTTGGGAGGCAGAGACAGGCAGATCTCTGTGCTTTGGGGTCAGTCTGGTTTACATAGTTACAGGACAGCCTGAGCTACATAGAGAGACTGTCTTAAACACAAAACAGCACTCCTCACACCAGAACCACAAATGTATTTTCTCATTTGGAATTAAGGAGGAAGACAAATGAAAATGGACCGATCGGGAGAAAGGGTAAGAAAGGTACTATGAATGAAGGCTGGAGAGATGACTCAGCTGTGAAGAGCATTTGTTGCTCCTGCAGTGGACCTGGGTTTAGATCTCAGCACCTCCATAGTGACTCACAACTATGTCACTCCAGTTCTAGGGGATCTGACATCCCCTTTTCTGACTTTGGCACAAGGTACATACGTGTGCATACATATAGGCAAACCACTCATACACATAAAATTAAATGTTAAAATTTAAAAAGGGCCTTAAAGGGAGTGTATGATCACTGTACAAATGCATGTATGTTTGTCGCAGTAAACTCTCTGTACAGTTAGTTCTTGCTGATTATAAACATTTGTATTACAAAGCTTCATGTCAGACTGCATGCTAGGAAACAGGATACAGAGAGAAGAAAAGCTGAAAATTTAAAAATAAATTGACAAAATTATAGGATGATTATAACACGAAGAGTAATTCTATGATACATGGCATTGTAAAGTCTAAGAGCAAAGCTAAAATATGAAGCTAGTGTTGTTCCTTCTGGCCTAGTATACATGTCTATAATACCAACACTTTTAGAAGGCAGAGGTAGAAGGATCGATCACATGTTTCAGGCCATAATGGGCTACATAGTGAGAACCTAATTGCCTTAGGGTTTTTATTGCTGTGATGAAACACCATGACAAAACAAAACAAAACAAAACAAAAAAACACAACAAAAGTTGGGGAGGAAAGGTTTTGTTTGGCTTACAGTTCCATATCACTGTTAATTATCAAAGGAGGATAGGATGCAGGAACCTGGAGGCAGGAGCTGATGCAGAAGCCATGGAGGAGTGCTGCTTACTGGCTTACTCTGCCTTTATCTTATAGAACCCAGGGCCCACCACCTCAGGGATGGCCTCACCTGCTATAAACTACCTCCCATCCATAAATAATTCAGAAAATGCCTACAGCTGGATCTTTGAGGGCATTTTCTAAATTGAGGTTTCCTCCTATTCGATGATTCTAGTTTATGTGTCAAGTTGACATAAGACTAGCCAGCACACTAACTAAAATAAAGCAAATCAGCATGTGATTGCTCAGTGGTAAAGTGCCTGCCTCTTACACATAAAGGCCAGAGTTCAGATCCCAATGTTCCCCAGACAACGAGTCGTGGTATTCTATAACTCTAGCATGGGGGAAGAGGGAGTGGGTGGGACAGAAGATAGCTCCCTGGAGCTTGCTGACTTGCTAGTATAAACACTGGGTGAGCACTAGGTTCAATGATAGACCCTGCCTCAAAAAATAAGATAGAGAACTCTAGCCCCAACATGCATACACTGTAACCTGTTTAGAGGTTTTTTCTTTTGTCTGAACCTGTTTTTACTGTATTTCTCTCTCTGACCACATTGTTAATCTGCCAATGTGTGGCTGGGATTAAAGGTTTGGTTATGACAGCTGACTCCACCCAGCTCTACCCACTCCCTGGTCTGTGAGAGCTTAGCTTCATGGCAGAGGTACTGGCAGGGACTACGTTTACCACCCCAACTCTGGGGAATTTTAGGGTCCACACTGCCATCAAGTAGAGCACTGCTGCCTTCTGCTCATAAACCTCATTTTGGCAGCAAGGCCTCTTAAAAGGGCCTTGAGGTTTTTGTTGCAAAAGCTGAGTCAGGAAGCATCTCTTAAAAAGAAGCTGTGCGTCTGCTTGCAGCCAGCCAACAGAGCCCTGCTGCTGCTCCCAAGAAGCCATACATGACTCTGTTCCCCTTTTGTCTGTATAAACAGAAACTTTAAATGTGTCGTGCAGCTTGTGAGACTTTGGGAACCTGGCATGTTGCAGCTCAAGCCCATATGCTACGATATCTCAGTACCATGGCACACTTGACACAATTTAAACGCTGTTTTTAGTTTCCTTTAAGAGTCATTTTAAAGTTTTCTTAGGTCTGTGTAGATTATGCCTCAAGTTGGAACACCATTTGTAGTCAGAAGTTTCTGTAGTCCTGCCTAGCCCCAAGGTCTGGACTCACAGTCCTGAAGCACTTTAATCCCAAAGAAACACACAGAGGCTTATATTAATTACATACGGTTTGACTTGCGACTCAGTCTTATTACTTACTAACCCTTTTTTTAATATTTATTTTTTATTTTATATGAATTGCATCTTAAATCATTGTTTTAAATATTTATTTTTATTATTTTATGTGCATTGGTGTTTTGTCTGCATGTATGTACGGATGTCAGATCTTGGAATTACAGACAGTTGTTAGCTGCTATGTGGATGCTGGGAATCGAACTCAAGTCCTCTGGAAGAACAGTCAGTGCTCTTAACCATGGAGCCATCTCTCCAGCCTTCTTGCTAACTCTTATACTAGTTAACCTATATTTCTATTTACGTTTTTTTCCAGACTAATTTTATTAAATATATATTACCATACCTCTTTTCTTAGTATGTGGTTCTTATACCTATCATAACACTCTTCAGGCAAGTCAAAAAGATTTTTTCCTTTATATATTTGAATCTGCTGTCTCCTTAAAAACAAGTTTCTTATTAATCTTTACTAATAGCTTAAAATTTTAATTTCCTGCTTCTTCTTTAAACATTGTTAATATTTTAATTTAGTAACAGTATGATACTGTTTCAGTAATTAGAGCCCTGTAACAGATCTTTGTTACTCTTAGTGACTTTATAAAATCATTTTAGTGTGTGTGTCTCCTGTGAGTCAGGGATTTAGATTGAACACTGAGGAGCTGGCTGTCCTTCTAATCTGCACTTTGGCCCAGAATCCTTTAAAGTATGTTCACATGCATGGTTAGAAGTGAATGCTGTCAGCTAGAGTATCATCACTTGGCTTTTTCTCACAGTCTCTATAATAAGCAGACTTAAAAAAGCAGGTTTAGAAAATTGAACTGATTTAAAAAATATTGTGAGGCCGTGGCTCAGTAGTTAATAGTATTGGTTGCTTTTCCAGAGACCCAGAGTTTGAGTCCAAGCACCCATATGTAACTAACAACCATCTATATTTCCAGTCCCAGGGGATCTGATACCGACTTTTGCCCTTCGTAGGCATTGCATACATGGGGTGCCCAGCTATACATGCAGGCAAAACACCCGAACACTTAAAAAGTTAAAAACAAAGTAAAATAAACCCTAATATTGTGTAGATTGGCATACATTGGGCATGCTCAGTATTTGTGTGAGAGCTGGAAGTTTGTTCTTTCATTTCATTTTTACATGGTTCTGGGATCTGAACTCAAATGTCCACGTTTATGCAACAAATGCCATTAGCTACTGAGCCCTTTTCTCCTAGCCCTCACGTCTTTAAAGTATATAGTGCAGTGTTGTGACCCTCACTCTTCACCAGGGAGAGCTAAAGGGAGAGTAGGACATGGTCAGTGTGAAAGATAATTAGATTACCTGAGATGTATGAAATCATAAAAACAGTAAACTACATTAGTGTGTTTAGTGCTTAGACTGAACCTCATTTCTTTTTTAAAAATTTATTTTATGTACATTGGTGCTTTGCCATAGTTGTCAGGTCCCTTGGAACTGGAATTACAGTTTGAGCTGCCATGTAGGTGCTGAGAATTGAGCCTGGGTCCTCTGGGAGAGCAACTAATGCTCTTAACCACTGAGCCATCTCTCCAGCTCCTGAATCTCATTTCTGCAAGGTTGAGTCAGAATTATTATGCCTTTGGTTATTCTAAACGGTTTAAATGGAAGCCTGTTGCTACAGTATACAGATGGGGCATGATTCATTCATTTTAATAAATTAGAGCAAATAGTAGATTGCTTTTTGCCTTTGCGATAATTAACTTTAGTGAGGGTCTTCTAACAGAAGTAAAGTACTGCTTGGAATTTACTAAGCGTATTCTAAGTTAACGGTTGACATTAATGAGATTCCATTTATGACCATTTCAGACATGTAAATAGTGGATTTTTTATATCTCTTGACCTCCTCCTACCTCCCCTGCTTAAGCCCTCTTCCTCCACTTTGATGTCGGTGCTAGAGAGCATATTTTTTTTAAAAATATTTTATTTTATGTGAATTGGTGACAGATCTTGGAATTACAGACAGTTGTTAGCTGCCATGTGGATGCGGGGAATTGAACTCAGGCCTTCCAGAAGAACAGTCAGTGCTCTTAACTGCTGAGCCATCTCTCCAGCCCCGAGAGCATATTTTTTATGTTTAAATATATCTAAAAAATATTTAATAATTTAATAATAATGGAGAGTTTAAATATTGTTGCTTGCATGAACATAGTGTCAGGTTATTTTTTTGGAACACTGACAACTTATCAGTGACTATATACAGAAAGAAAACAACACTTTCTTCCACCAAAACCATTAGCTGAACCCTGAGTGGTGGATCAGCTTCATGAGCTGTTCCCTCCTGGACAATGAAATGGTGATGGATCCTGTCTTGGGCAGGTCTTTTGTAGGTAATCACAGCTGCCATGAATTTATGAGTACAGTGACCCTGTCATGTTTTCACACTGGTATATTACTCGTTTTCATATATGTGTGTGGGTGCATACATGACATGTGGTCTGTATGGTCTGTATGGATGTTAGAGCTTGAACACAGGTTGTTAGGGTAGATAGCTAGCCACTTGACCTGTCAAGCCATTTCACTAGCCCCAGAAAACATTGTAGCGGGATCAACAAGTTTGTGGTAATGATCACAACACAACTAAATATTTTTTCTGTTCTGTTCTTAGGTGGCGACAGACAAGGTGGCAGAAAAGCTGAGTTCTACTCTCTCATGGGTGAAGAACACAGTATCACATACAGTCAGTCAGATGGCCAGTCAGGTGGCAAGTCCATCTGCTTCATTACACACTACATCCTCATCTACCACACTGTCCACACCAGCACTTTCACCCTCTTCCCCATCAAAGTTGAGTCCAGACGACTTAGAACTCCTGGCTAAGCTGGAGGAACAAAATCGGTGAGTGAAGTTTCGGGACCAAAGGACAGTCGGTTTTAAATGTTCATTTCTACTGAGAGTATCTGTTTCCTGGTTTTTGACTTCTTGTTTATCAGAATTACTAAGCAGATACATTCAGGCATTTCTGTAAGGAGGTTAGTCTAGGATTTACCTTCAACTTGTTGCACTCTGGATTCATCTTCTTAGCATGACAGGATCTCTAAATTCTTGAATTTTATGAATTTTTAACAGCACAACTATTTTACTTATTTCTCAGAGGTGGCTTTGATATATTAGACAGACACTCATTTTGGCTCATGCTCCCCTCCATACATTTTAAACTTTCTTTCTTTCTTTTTTTTTTTTTTTTTTTTTTAAAAAAAAGATTTATTTATTATGTATACAGTACACAGAAGAGGGCACCAGATGTCATCATAGATGGTTGTGAGCCACCATGTGGTTCCTGGGAATTGAACTCAGAACCTCTGGAATAACAGTCAGTGCTCTTAACCTCTGAGCGATCTCTCCAGCCCTATTTAAACTAAGTAGTTCCCTTTGGTTGAAGTATAAAGGAATTTAGTCTAGTATGGATTTATATTTTAGAGTGGGAAATCCTATGGAAGGCATAGTATCCCATTCTCATTCCAAGTATGAGATACAGTAATTGTTTCTTTTTACATGATTCCAGATTTTTTTGTGTCTGTTTATACTGTTGTTAAAACTTTGAACTCTTTGGAGCTGGGTGTGGGTGCATACTTGTAATCCTAGAGCTCCAGGAGGCAGAGACAGATGAGTTTGAGTTTGAGGCCAGGTTGGTCTGTACAATGAGTTCTAGGACTCTCTGGATGTCATCCACAAAAGAATGTAAGGAACAGCAGTCTCTTTTGTGCCTGGCCCACGGACATAATGCTGTAGCTTACGGGTAGCAAGGATAATTTTGGATAGCTTTCTTTGGTGTGTAACTCATGTGATGTACACATATTTAAAATATACAATTTAAAGCTTTATTTATTTAATATGTTTACTTTTGTTTTTCAAGACAGGATTTCTCTGTGTAGCTCTTACTGTAAATCAGGCTGGCCTCAAACTAACAGAGATCCTCCTGCCTCTGCCTCTTGTGTGCTGGGATTTAAGTTGTATGCCACCACTGCCCTGACAGTTACTCTTGACTTACTTTCTTCAGTTATTTTAGCTCATATTCATTTAATCATTATTTTTGTTAATCGAGCTGAATCATGGTCAGGGTCATGGGAATCCCAACTGTGTTGTAAGGGTAGATGTTACTGTTGTGGAGAGAGGACTGAGAAGTGTCTGAACAGATCAGAATGGAGTCAGGACAAGATAGCTTTGCCTTAGTCATTTCAGGTGTGATCACCCCCCCCCCCAATGGAGGCCAGGCTAAGGGGGGATCTTGAACTTCTAATTCTCTTGCCTTTATCTCTGAGTGCTAATGCTACAGGTGTTTGCTACCAAGTTTATGTGGAGAGGAGACTAAATCAAGGGCTTCACGCATACTAGGCAAGCACTCTACAAACCTACATCCTCAGACCATGATCATGTTTTGAATTTTAGCCATTTTAATAGATATTTATAGTGTATGGTTTTATTTTACTTTCACTTAAAAATTTTCAGCTTTATGTTTTGTCTTTGAAGATAGGATCTCTTGTTCTTTAGTTTGACCTCAAACTCACTGTGTAACTGAGGATACCTCTATCTTCCAAGTTCTGAGGTTACAGGCATGTGCCACCATGTTTGCAAATAGTGCATTTTTTCTTAAAAAAAAGATCTGTTTACTTTTACATGTATTAATTTTGCTGTCATATATGCTTGAGCATCATGTGTACACTTGGTACCTGCAGAAAACGGTTGGATCCCCTTGTTGGTTGTAAATTGTCATGTGGGTGCTGGGAACTGAGCCTAGGCTCTGGAAGAGCAGCAAGTGCTTTTCCTTTTGAGTCCTCTTTCCAGTTCCAATAGTGCATGCAAATTAATTTGTATTTTCCTACTAATGTTAATGTAGTCTTATTACATGCTTATTTCTTGTTTGCATTTATCTTTTGTTGCTGCTCTTTTGGAGACTAGTTCTCAGTAGGTAGGCTTGACTAACCTTGAACTCACTATGTAGACCAGGCTGGCCCTGAACTCAAGAGATCTGCCTATCTCTACCTTTCTAGTGCTACAGGTTAAAGGCAAGTACCACTATGCCTGGCTTTTTTTTTTTCTTTCATTGTTCTTGTTTATTTTATGTATTTGGGTGTTTTGCCTGTATGTGTATATACATGCCTGCCTGTTGGCTGAGAAGGCCAGAAGAGGAATCCAGCAGGGCTTTGTATTTCTTGCGACTGGAATTAGAAATGATTGTGAGCTGCCATATGGGTGCTAGGAATTGAACTTGGGTTCCTCTGGAAGAGCAAACTGTGCTCATAGCCAGTGAGGCAGTTCTCTAGTCCCTTATCTTTGATTTTACAAACTTATGCTTTTGCTTTATTTTTTTAATTTATTTTTATTTTATTTTATGCATATAAGTGCTTTGCCTTCATGTATGTATGTGTACCACATGCACACCTTCTGCCCATGGAGGCCAGAAGATGGTATTGGATCCCCTGGAACTTGAGTTAGAAATTGTTAAGATCCACCAAATAGCTGCCAACCAAGTTCTCTGGAAGAACAGTCAGTGCTCTTAACTGCTGAGGCATCTCTCCAGCCCCTACTTTGAGGATTCTTTAAGATGCAAATTCTTTCTCAGAAGGTTGATTTTCAAATCTTGCTTTCCTTTTGATGGCTTATCATTCTCTTAAAATATTTTCAGGGTAGGAGAGATGGCTCAGTGGTTAAGTGCACTGGCTGCTCTTTCAGAGGCCCAGGGTTCAATTCCCAGTACCCACTTGGCAGCTCTTACTTGTCTGTAACTCCAGTTCTAGGGCTTCTGATATTCAGCATATATGCAGGCAGAACACTAAAACACATAAAATAGGCATAAGTTATGTAAAAAATGTTTAAAAAACAAGTTAAATGTATGTATTTGTGATGTATATGTGTATGTCTATGTATACATATGTATAGAAGTGCATGTGTGGAGGTGGAGGCCAGAGATTGATATTGAGGGTCTTCTCTGTTGCTTTCCACTTCTGCTTTTTGGGTCAGAGTCTACAGAACCTGAAGGTTATTGATTATAGGACTAAATAGTTCCAGGGATCTGCCTGTTGATATTCTCCCCTTTCCACTCTTCAGTGGGGTTACAGACCAATGGCCCCATGCCTAGCTTTTATATGGGTGCAGAGGATCCAAGCTCAGGTCTGTAGTAAGAAGTTTCTGGCCCTGCTTAGTCTTAAGTCTGGACCTGTAGCCTCAAATAATCACACAAAGGTTTATATTAATTACAAGCTGTTTGGTCTTTGGCTCAGGCTTATGTTTAGCCATGTGGCTTGGTACCTTTTTACTCAGTGCAGCATTCTTATCCTACTTCCTCTGTGTCTTGCTGTCTTCTCTCTACTCTTCTGCTTCCCAGCATTCTTCTACTCTGGTTGCCCCACATCTCCTTCCTGTCTAGCTACTTGACCAGTCAGCATTTTATTAAACATATTTATAGTGACAAATATTGACAGTGTACAAGAGCATAGTCCCACAGCAGAGGTCATCATGTGTGTATAGCAAATGCTTTACTGACTGAGCTGGCTTTTCAGCATCTGTTTTGAATTTTTATGAAGGACTAACTTAAAGTTGTGCTTCTGTGGATGTGCATTTGCTAAACCAAAAATCACACCAGCCATCTTATATATTTCCTTCTAGTTTTACTTTGTTGTTAAAGAGATGGCTTCTTACTGTATTGCTAGGCTGCTCTCAAACTCTTGGGTTCAAGGGGTTATACCAAATTTACTTGTATGTAAGATCAGAGTTTGAAAAGTTTTTTAAAAAAAACCATATTTGTATTTTATTTTATGTGTATTAGTATTTTTTATTTTTACATGTATATATGTGTGCCACATATATGCCTGATGCTGATGCCAGAGAGGGCATTGGATCTCCTGGAACTGGAGTTACAGACAGCTGTGTACATGTTTGATTGTTCTGTGGCATTTGTTAAAATAATTCTCCTTTATTTTTATTTTTATTTTTTTGAGACAGGGTCTCTCTTTTTTTGTAGCTCTGGTTGTCCATGGACTCCTTACGTAGACCATGCTGGCCTTCTGAGTCCCGGAAATTCTCTGCTTCTGCCTCCCTAGGACTGGGATTAGAGGTGTTCACCATACCTAGCTCCTTTCTTTGCCCTATCGTTTACTCTTTTCATAATTTTTTATTGATGTTTAAGTCTATATCTGCACTCCATTTTGTTCTGTTTATATGTTGGGTTTTTGGTCTTAAGTTTGTACTGTATTTTTTACTTATTACAGTTTTGTAATAGGTTTGGGAGTCAGATATTATTAGTCTCCTGTGGTAGTTTGAAAAAGAATGTCCTACAGACTCCCATATTTCAATGCTTGTTCCCTAATTGATGGAACTGTCTTGGAAATGATTAGGAGATGTTTCACTGCAGGAGGCTTTGATTTTTCAAAAGCTCATGCCAGGCCCAGCAGAAAGATATATTTAATTTTATTAAAAACAGCAACAGCAACCCAAATACAATGTCATATCTGAAGATGTAGCTTTCTTCCACTTATTTTGCCTTACCATCCAATCATTTCTCTCTTCTCTGCAGTAGTTGGTAAGGAAGTTGTGTATTTTACAAGCTTAAAAAGTACTTGAAAAAATTGCTTCCTGTGGTACCACAGTAGACACCCTCACTTACATATATGATTTTCCTTCCCACATGAAGATACCAATCTGTCTTTAACTGACTTAAGAGATATGAAGATGGAGGCAATGTTTTAGAAAATTAAAATGTAAGAAACATAAGAATAGAAAATTATTTTCCTCTGTCATTTTATTGTAACTATTTCTTTAAAAAAATAAGTGTACTTGGCAACATCAGAAAAATGTGAAGAAATTGTTCAGTGCAATATCACAGATTTGTTTGAAGACAGTTAATAATTGATAGGCCTAAGTTAAAGTAGGACAGCCTTTTTTTGGCTTTTCTTTTTCATATTAAAAATACACAGACAGAGATGGATTTAGGGAGGTAAGTTTTAAGTGGTACATTTTAGTCAGTGGGGAGATAGTACTGTTTTAAAGTTTGAACTACCTATTTGTGATATTTAAAGTTTTGGTATAGCAACCATGTTTATTTCCTTTTACTTATTTAATTTTACTTTTTAGCATATCTTTCAAGGAGAGATACTAGAATGATAAAACAGAACCATTTTTATACTAAATATATTTTATATTTTTAAAATATTATTACTACGATCTTTGATACCCTAGTTTAAGTGTCATACTAAATCTGTACTGTTTGGTATTTTAGCCACCTAAATCCATGGCTGCTGGGCACTTGAAACATGCGTAATCTGACTCAGACCTGCTGTTAATTGTAAACTATACCAGATTTTGAAGTCTTGCTTTGAAAAAAGTAATATAACATTAATTTTAAGAAAACTTGAATACAAGTTAAAATGACATTTTCTTTTTAAAATGACATTTCCTTATATTGGATAAAGTAGCTCTATGTTCTGGCTCATGGGAGGCAGAAAGCTCACCACAAGTTTCAGGTTAGCTTGGTCCATAGAGTGAGACTTGAGTCACCTCTCTAGTTGTGTGTGTGTGTGTGTGTGTGTGTGTGTGTGTGTATTCATGCATATGTGTATGCCTACATATGTGTAGGCATACACATATGTATACAAATTACACAATGCACCATATATACACATGTATGTATATATATATTATAGAAAAACATAACACTTTATTTGAATTGGATTCTTTCTTCCTTCCTTCCTTCCTTCCTTCCTTCCTTCCTTCCTTCCTTCCTTCCTTCCTTCCTTCCTATAAAGGACCAGATTTTATCTAGAGTCTCACACTGCAGCTCAGAATTTCCCAGAAATAACTGTGTATTCTAGGCTGATCTTAAACTCATGGTAATAGCTCATGCTTCAGCCTCTTTAACTAGTGTTAAAGATGTCAGCCTTCATTTCTGGCTGAGGATTGTTATTTTGTTTTCAGTTCTTTGTATAGAGGAATCTTGAGAGGTCATTTAAAAGAAACAAAGCAAAGAAAGAAAATAGTTTTTTCAAACTTTTTTCCCCAGATCTATCATTTTTGACAGTTTTATGTTTTCTATGTTAAACTATTGTATTTTCTGTTAATTCTGTTTTTTATTGATCAGAGAGGAATTTGTATGTGTTGACAGGGAAGCATATGACTTCTCTCAGTCAGGCATATAGTTTTGCTGTGGAATGAATGAATGTGACTACAGGATTTCTATCTTGGACTTAATCTGAAATACAGTAAGTTAAGCCTTTGGGAAGCTCTGTTCTCGTGGATGGAATTAACATTATTCAGGAGGCTTTGGGGAGCCATTGGCAGCACCTTTCATGTGTGAACATGGTATGAATGCTATGAGTGAGACATGGCCCTTGTCAGACTTGAATTTCAGTGCTGGGAGTTTGGACTTGTGAACAATAAATACCTGTTTATAAATTACCTAATGTAATTATTTTGTTATAGCTGACTCAGGTAGACTTTAATGAGCCAGATTTTTACTGATTTGCTAACCATTTAGCTGACAAATTATTTCCTTTCTCCCAGCATGTTTTACACCGTTGTAGGCTAATATTTATCAGAGACCTTTGGAACCTTATGCTGGAAACACTGTTCACTTTTAGTAAGACTGCTTTTAAGTGCCAGAGTAGTTAGCCCTTTGTACATTTTTCTAATACAGCATTTTCCTGCCTTGGCTTTTTATAAACTGTCTTAGCAGTCTGCAGAATACCAGTGGTGTGCTGACTGATTGCTGTTGTATTTTGCTCTGATAACCAGGAAAATAGTGAAATCTCATCTGATATTTGAAGTGTTTAATGTCATCTGTTCACAGTTGCTAAGTTTCTGTAGTCTTTACCTTTTTCTTCCTTTTTGTGTTTCCAACTGCTGTTGGTACTGTCTACAAGAATGTCTTCAGGTACTTCAAAGCACAAATATTGATTCCTGAGAACTTTCTCTATTGGTAGTTTTAATTTCATACGTGTAAGTAGTGTCGTTGGACCATGGCCACCTCTTTCTTTAATAGCTCTCCCACTCCTACTCTCCTGCCTACTGAATCCCTCTCTCCTGGACGGTTTCTCCATCTACTGGGGTCTCTTGCATGAGGATGAGTGTGGGCTTATTCATTGGCACTTGGACAGCTAACAGCTGAGGAAAGTGACTCCCCTTGCCCTGCTAGCCCTTAACTGCCAAGGGCTTCTCAGAGGGGAGTGGAGCCTCAGGAGGACCTCCTTTCCCCCATGATGGAATATGACAGGCCCAGTCTTGTAAAGGTGAGCACAGTGCTGCTGTGTTGTTTGCAGAGCTAGGTTTCACAAGACCCCCTCTTCCTATTGTCCTGCTTCTATAATCTGTTCTGCTGTCTTGTCTATGATGTTCCCTGGGCCTTAGGGGAGGTACTAGAGATACTCCATTTAGGGCTGAGCACTTGGGAGTTAGTCACTTATGCTAACACTTGAACATATATGTTTCTGCATTGCACACATGCACACACAGTAGAAAGAAGTTTCTCTTACAATGGAGGGCAGCAGTAATCTCATGGGTAAGCTGGTTGCCACCAAGGATAGGGTAGAATGAGAGTGAAATGCCAGGACTCTTTGGTAATTTCGAGTTACACATTGTTACATGGGGGTTTGTTTTTAATGTTTTTTCTTTTTTTGCACACAGGCTTTCCTACACAAAATAAAATCCTCTACTTTCAAAACAAACAAACCTAAACCAAAGCCCAAGAAGAATCCAACAAAACAAAAGCTGTTAATCGTATGTTTGTCTCATGAAGCCTGTGCTATACACTTCTGAGGAAGGCAATGTCTTGGGGCTGTTCAGTTCTCAGAATCAAAGATAGAAAGTTCATCTGTTAGAGATAAAACCTAAACTATCCTTCATTTTATGGTATTTCCCGATTCTCTACTTCATGTATGATAGTGGACCTATGTGGTAAAAAAAAAATAACTGAGTAAGTTCTAGAGGAACTTGTCAGTAATGACAGACTTTTCTCAGTGATGTTGCATCCTGTTTTCCCAATTTCTAGGCTCTGGTATGGAAATTGTTGACTTTCAGGCAGTAAGTATGTCCTCTACCACTATTGTAATTCCCTAGTTATGTTGAAATTACAATAGCCATCTGTTTTGGGGTCTTTCTAAGTTATTAACCACATTTAACAATAAGAAATGAAAATACTTGATTCTAACTGTGTGTTTTTATAAAGTCTACATATTAAGGCATTTGTAAATGCTTTTCTTGAATACCATGTCTAAATATAATTCTGTGTCATTTAATGATATAGATCTAAGAAAGGCCTTTTGGATGGTTTTCTAATGTGTGAGCATCAGAGTGTATACAAACTTGACCGTTGCTTCTTGGCTCTAAAATCTGTACATTGCATTAATAATGTAGCTAATTATAAGGTAGTGATATTTGTGTATCTCAACAGAAAAGACACATGGAAAAATGCAGCATCAGAGTTAACAATGCTTGCTTGTGTATGGCATTTCCTACAACAGATCTTGCAGGCTATGAGCCAGTGAGTGGATGTCAAGGCTCAGTATGATACACTGCTGTACTTTATACACACTTCATATTTCAGTGAGTGCTACATGAGTTTGAAGGCCCAGGACAATACACTGCTGTAGACTTTATACATATATAAAATATACTTTATATTTAAGATATGTGATTTATTTAGTTTTTTTTTTTCTCTTTTTTGGGAGTGTGGTGTGGGAGAAAACAGTCTCACACATAGCTCTGGCTGTCTTAGTGCTCCATACCAGACCAAGCAGGCCTTGACCTTTGAGTGATCTTTTTGCCCCTGCCTCTCATGTGTTGTAATTACAGCTGTATACCACAGTGCCTGCCTGTACTACATTAGATCTACAGGTTTTTTTTTTTTTTTTTCTTCAAACTTTTTTTGGGGGAGGTGTGGGGTGGGAAGAGCATTGAAACAGTCACATTACATAGTTCAAGCTGGCCTTGAACTTGTGATCCTCCTATGTGCGACCGCCAAGTCCTGGGATTACAGATGTGTTTTCCCATACTGGAATCTTGATAAATTTTTGACATTTATGCATATAAAAACTGGCTTAAAACAATGCGCTAGTGCGTGAAGGTACTTTTTTTTTATTATGTAAACTTTATTTAAAATTTAAAAGTTTACTTAAGGGACTTTGATTAAAAAGACACACATGTGCACGTAAGCACACAGGCATACATGCGGCATGTATCTATTAGCCAAGTCAGGATTATCATTGTTTCTCTTACTTGCAGATCCTGTCCCACTGGAAGGTCTGCAGAGACAATTAAAGCATGTGGAGCTGTCCTCTCCATATTTACACACACACACACACACACACACACACACACACACACACACACACACACCCATACACCCATCTACCCCCTACCCCACCCCACCCCCCAAAAAAAGCAATACTTTTTTTCTGGAATCTGTCCTGAGGCTGTTTTACAATCAGCTACTCACTCTCCCCCACCAGGAATAATAATATACTTTAAAAATAATGATAAAGGGCTTAATGTAGTCAATATATAAGCCAGCAACATACCATTTTTGTTTTTCTTTCTTATTCATGACATTTTAAAGCAATGAAATTTATTCAGGTTTTTTGTTTTTTTTGGCGTGGGCAGTATAACGATTCATTTTAAAGAACCAACCTGATGCCTAGAGTACATCAGCATGGCTGAAGACTGGCTTGGTTTTTACGATTATGTTAGGAAAAGAATCATGTTTCAGACAAATACAATTGACGTGTTTTAAACAATGTTTTACTAGAGTATGAATGGGGGAAGACTTCAAAAAGCTCTATCCACAGCACCATTTAAAACTGGATGAACATCCTGTAAAAGTTAATGCAAAGTAATTATGTAGATATCTTACTGTATGATGGTGCTGTTTTCTAAGTTTAGTCAAGGTTATTCTTTAACTCAGTACCAGTAATGTTTTTGTGTTTTATGTATGTACCAGAGTGTCAAAAGGTTTTATAATGCAGCTTAGTCTTGTTAACAAAGCAAGTTTCTTATTTAAGGTGTATTTCTGGGAGGCTGTATATTATTTCATAAACCTTTATGCTTAAGCCTCTATCAAATAAAATTACTCTTTTACATAGTATCTCTGTGTAGTATTTGCTGTCGTGGAACTCACTCTGTAGACCAGGCTGGCCTCAAATTTACAGACATCCACTTGCCTCTGCCTCCCTAGTGCTGGGTTAAAAGGCATGCACCACCACTGTCCAGCTAAAATTGCTTTTAAGGTGTCTTTTTAACTATAAACTGGAATTGTTTCATGGTTTGAAAATGTGACTAATCTAAATAAAAGCACGCCAACTCAAGGTTGAGTGAAAATCTACTAATTTTAGCCATATACAGTTCTTAAAAATCTATCCACACAGAATTTTTGTAATGGCTGGAGTAGTTGGTTTATTACACAGATTAACTTTTATGTTAATGGCTGGAGTAGTTGGTTTATTATATACAAGCAATCATTCTTGAAAGTACAAGCTCCAGAGGAGTAATTGGGTCTTTATACACATTTTTTCATCAAATGGAATTTTTACCCTTATGTCCAAATGGATTCATCAGGTAACATAAGAAAAGTAAGAGGTATTAGTGATGTATCTCCTGAGAAACCACAAATAAACCAAAGAATATGGAGAGAAAGACTGAAAGAAAGGAGGTTGAAGTGTCAGGGAGATATAAAAGATGTGGGAACAGAGCCAGTCACACTTTATGAACTAACAGTACCAATCTATTTTTCTTGACCAATTAGACCTTACGATACAGGAAGTGGGTTGGTTTAACCTGGCTGGTTTTAATGTCATCTAAGTTTAGGTGTTATGGAATAAAATGAGTACAGAAACTTTTATGTTCTTCACCTGCTTTTCCATAACTCTTAAAATTTTAAATGGCTTTTACTTAAAAGCAGTCTCACAATCTCTTACAGGTTTGTGGGGCTTTACCCCTTCTAAGCAGTGCTATGTACCCACCACCCCTCACACTGTGGTTATTCAGACTGAAGTCAATTAGGAAAACTTTTAATCTCACATCTTGGTTATGCCTGGAGAACTCTCCTGTGCTAGGAGACAGTGTTGATACAGAGGCACAGTATTTCTGGTGTGTACAACTTGCAGCAGTACTGTATCACGTGAAGAATGTGCACCAGAAAGGATGAAGCGGACTCAGTGTGGGTTCATAGTAAACAGTCAAATGGGAACCAAAAGGGCTTTCTCTTTCAGAGTTCCCCTAGCTTTTATTTGTAGAGGGTATCCAATAATCTCTTTAGTCACATGGCATACTTCTGAGTCCATTCCCGAGCTGTTCTGTTGTACTTTTCTCTGTCTGTTTTGTAGATCTGAGCAATCTCAGGCACTAAGGGATCGTCTGGATTGGGATCACACAACAGAGAACTGATGGACAAAAGTACTTTAGAAATAGTTAATGCTGGAGACCACTGTGAGCGAAGAATATCCAGACAGATGCTGCCATTACTGTTAACATTTGGATGATAAATTCTTGTTGTAAATTCAACCTTAGGTGGTTTGAAGGGGTACTCTGTTGGGAAATCAATTGTTAAGAAAAATGCTCCGCCCTGATAGGGACTGTCATTTGGCCCCATGATTGTAGCTTGCCAGTGGAACATATCTTCCCCGACAGGACCTGCTGAACACTGTGCTGGGGGATCGTGCGCCAGGTCATTCAGTTCCTTGTGGATTCTCTTCAGAGCCATGGTCGAAGGCTGTCTTAATGGGCCCCTGATGGAGTAAGGCAGGGCCTGAGGGTCTGAGGCGGCCTTGTTGGCTGTGGATCAGCTGCAGAGGAGGAGGTAGGCAGTTCTGGCCTGGCCCTGGCAGGATGTGCTGAGGGCCAAGGCCCGCTTAGCTTCCGGGCCAGCCACCGCGGACACAGTATCTGTTTCACTTCGGTTGGCACATCACCCTGCAGCCGCTACTTTTTGTGCTGCCGCGGAAGCGATCTCTTTTTCCGAGACTGAGGCCTCCGCAGATCCCTCCGCCGCAGCCTCTGCCTGGGCTCGTGCCAGGCAGCCTGGCTGCAGCCTGGTACCACAGACTGATGCAGATGGGCCACCCGGGAGGGTAACAGTTGATCAGGGATGATGTGGTTGATAGCATAGTAGGGCTTTTGGTTGTTGTTTTGTAACATCGCCGTCATCACAAACTCATAATGGACTGTGCGATGATGCCATGATGTAGCTGTCACCAGGGTACCAAATATACCTTTGGTTCCCTGGACAAACCATCGGTGACTGTGGCTGACTGAAGAGACATGATGTAGTCTCAAGTAGTCCATGAATGTTTCAAATCTCAGAATGACTTTGTTTTTAACTTTTAAAACATTTTTTAGAATTTTTAAGAGAATTCCTAAATTTTCTAAAATACAGCAGAAACTTGAGAAAGCAGATAAATGTTCACGCTTCTTTATAAAGAGTACCAAAATAATTTCTCACTTAGTAATTCACATCATTTAAAACACATTGGAAAGTTTATAGAAAAAAAGACAGGTCTCCATTTATATTCCCAGCACCAGCCTCATGCCTTCTCTCCTCCTTTAGAGAACAAACAGGGAAGTAAAAAAGGAAAGATCAGCTCTTTCCGCCATCTTGGCGCCTGTGGAGGCCTGCTGGGAACAGGACTTCTAGAAGGCAAACATGTCTGGAAGACTGTGGTGCAAGGCCATTTTTGCTGGCTATAAGCGAGGTCTCCGAACGGGAGGGAGCACACAGCTCTTTTTAAAACTGAAGGTGTTTATGCCCGAGATGAAACTGAATTCTACTTGGGCAAGAGATGTGCTTATGTGTATAAAGCAAAAAACTACACAGTGACCCCTGGAGGCAAACCAAACCAAACCAGAGTCATCTGGGGAAAAGTAACTCGGGCCCATGGAAACAGCGGCATGGTTCGTGCCAAATTCCAAAGCAACCTTCCTGTGAAGGCTATTAATAGGACACAAAATTCGTGTGATGCTGTACCCTTCCCGGATTTAAACTAATGAAAAGTAAATAAAAGTGGATTTATGCTCTTGTGAAAAAAAAAAAAAAGGAAAGATCAAAATAAACAGCAAAGACTGAAAAACACATCAAGCACAGATATAAAAACAAAACCCATAATAACACAAAATTGGAAACAAACAAAAGACCAATAAGATTTTTAAAAAATGCTCAAAGCAGCATGAGACCCTCAAAATAATAATAATAAAACTAAATTCATGAAGATGTCATTAAGTTAGTTTTGGATTGCCCATCTACTGCTGAGTGTGAGCGCTACCTGTAGCGTGGTTTACATACCCAGTGAGATTCCATTGTAGAAGACTGAGTGTTCCTTGGCAAGCAGTTGTCAGATAACATCTAGGTTAGGGACTGGAGAGCGCTGGAACCTTGTCTGACTTGGACAAGTGCAGCTTGGTGGGTGCTGCCACAATCTGAGTGAGCTGACTTGTGCGTCAGTCCTGTTGTGTTCAGGAGGGAGGCCTTGTTTCCTTGGTGTCTTCCATCCCCTGTGGCTCCTCTCCCCATAGCTAGCTCTCTGAGCCCTGAGCAGAGGAGTTTTATAAAGACACTTCAGTAAGGACTGAGTCTTCCAGTGTCTCTCACTCTTTGCAGATTATCCAGTTGTAGGTCTTTGTATTAGCTCCCATCTGCTACAGGAAGAAGTTCTCTGATAATGGCTGAGTGAGACACTGATCTGTGTGTAGTAGAATGTTGTTAGGAATCATTTTGTTGCTATGTTACTTTAGCAGAATAGTAGTGTTTGGTTTCTCTGTAGGCCCACAGCCTATCTAGCATTAGGTTCTTGGGCACCTGAAAAATGTCAGGCATGAGTTTCATCTCATGGAGTGGGTCTTAAATCCAGTCTATTACATTGGTTATGTCTATGGCATTTGTGCCAGTATAACACTAACATTTTACACAGGCATGTCACTATTTCTTTCTTTTAAAAAAACATTTCATGTTGGAGAGAAGGGTTAACTAGCAGGTCACTATTTCTATGGGAATATTGACTCAACTAAATGTAATCCATTCCTGGCATGGGAAGTTTGTTTAGGTGGCAGAAGATGTTTAGTTGGGGCACTTAATTTATATATGTATGTATATCTTTAAGTAGTTTCTACAGGAATAGGTTCCTATATGACCCTTCAAATGGCCCTTAATGTTAGCCGTCCTTCCTCAACATTCTCTCCTGTATCCCATTCATCCCTCCATGTTTAGTCCTTTTGTTTCAGTCCCCCCCCCCCCATACCAACTGTCTCTTCATAACTATATTTCCTGGTTCTGTTTGGAGTAGAGTTTTGTTCAGGGGACTAACTATAGATTTATCTGCTTTCTTCTATATACAATCATCCAGTTTGACTAGCACCATTCATTGAAGATGCTATCTTTCTTCATTATTTATTTTTTGCTTCTTTGTCAAGAATTGGGTATCCATAGATGTGTGGACTTATGTCTAAATCTTCAGTTTGATTTCATTGATCAGTATGTTTGTTCTTAAACCAGCACCATGCTGTGTATATTACTATCATTCTGTAGTACAACCTGGGATATGTGTGTGTATGTGTGTGTGTGTGTTCCTATGAAGGTGAAAGTTGTGTTTTCAATTTCTGTGAGGAATTGTGCTGTAATTTTGATGGGTTACATTTTGGTAGGTTGGCTGTTTTTACTCTAATGATCAATGAAAGTTGGAGAACTCTTCACCATCTGTTATCTTTGATTTCTTTCTTTAATGTCTTAATTTTTTTTCAAAGCTTTCACTTGTGTGGTTGGAGTTATTGCATTTATGTATTTATTTTTTGAGGCTGTTGTGAGGATACTGTTTCCCTGATTTCTTCTTGCTCAGTCTATTATTTGTATATGAGAAGGCTTCTAATTTTTGTGAGTTGATTTTGTATCCTGTTATTTTGCTGAAAGTGTGTATCAGTTGTAGAAGTTTCTTGGTAGTTTTTAAGGCTCATTTGCATACATATAGTCATATTATCTGCAAATAAAGATGCTTTGACTTTTTCTATTTGTGTCCCCTTGATCTCCTTCAGCTGTCTAATAGCTCTAGCTAAGGCTTCAGGTTCTATCTTGACAAAGTATGGAGAGATGACAATCTTATCGTGTTCCTGATTTTAGTGGGAATACTTTAAGTTTCTCTTCATTTAAGCTGCTGATGATTGTGGGCTTACTATAAATTGCCTTTATTGTGTTGAGTATGTCCCTTGTATTCCTACTCTTTCCAGGACTTTTACCATGAAGGAATGATGATCCTATGGGTTTGCCTTTTAGTCTGTTTATATGGTAGGTTTCACTTACCAATTTATGTGTTGAATTGAATCATCCCTGCATCTCTGGGATGAAGCCTATTTGGTAATTGTGAATGATCTTTTTGATATGTTCTTGGGTTTAGTTGCAAGTCCTTTATTGAGAATTTCTGCATCTATGTTTATAAGGGAAATTGATCTGTAATTCTCATTGTTTGGTCTGTGTGATTTAAGTATCGGAGTAACTGTGGCCTCAAAAAGAATTTCATAATATTCTTTCTGTTTCTCTTTTGTGCAGTAATTTGAGGAATATTGGGGTTAACTCTTCTTTAAAAGTCTGGTAGAATTCTGCATTAAAACCATCTGGCCCTGGGCCTTTTTGGTTGGGAGACTTTTAATGACTACCTTTATTTCACTATACAAGTTAATAGTGGTTACAGATCTGTTTAAATTGCTTATCTAATCTTGATTTAACTCTGGTAGGTAGTCTGTTAGTCTATGACTTTTTATTGGGGAAATTGAGTTATCAGTGAGCAGTATTTATATATATCCCTTTTATTTTGTGGCTCTGGTGTGGAGTTTTTCTTCTTTTTTGACTTTACTGGTTTGGGATTATGTATTCCTTTTGTTTTCCTGAGTGTGGTTAACTCCTTCAGGTTGAAGTTTTTCTTGTGGCATCTTCTATAGAGCTGAATTAGTAGATAGGTAGGTACTGTTTAAATTTGGTCTTATTGTGGAATTCCTTTTCTCCATGTATTATGACTGATAGTTTTGCTAGATATAGTTATCTGGGCTGGCATCTGTGGTCCCTTAGAATAGAATTTGTAGAGCATCCATCCCTCAGGCCTTTCCAGCTTTTAGAGTTTCCATTGAGACTCAGGTGTTACTTCAGTGGCTCTGCTGTTATGTTACTTGGTCTTGCAGCTTTTCCTAGTCTGTCTTTGTGCTTTGTGTTTAGTATTTTGATTCCTATGTGTTATTGGGAACTTTTCTTCTGGTGCTGTCTACTTGGTGTTCTGTATGTTTCTTGTTCATTGGTAGGGACTCTCTACTTTAGGGAAGGGAAATTTTGTTGAAAATATTTTCTGTGCCTTTAATCTGGTTTTCTTCTATTTCTATAATTTATAGATTTTTCATAGTTCCTAGATTTTCTGGATGTTTGTGCCTGTATATTTTTAGATTTGACATTTTCCTTGACTAAATTATCTCTTGTCTGCCTGTCTTTAACACTTGAGATTCTCTCTCTCATGTCTTGGACTCTGTTGGCAAGGATTACCTCTGATGGTTTTGTTTGACTTTCTAAATGTTTCCTTTTGAGTTTTCTTTATGATTCTATTTGCACTTTAGGACTTGAACTGTTTTATTCATTTTCTTCTGCTGTTTGTGTTTTCATAGACTTCATTAAGGGGTTCACTCATATCTTCTTTAGGGTCCTTAACTGTGCTCATAGTGGCTATTTTGAAGTCCTTGTCTTGGGCTTCAGCTCTGTTGCCTTTCTCTTGGCCTACTGAGTAGGGATCCTGGGTTCTGCTGGAGGCATATGTATGTCTTTGTCCATTTGTGTTTGTGTCTAGGCCTCTGGGGTTAGGATGTGAGTTGCCTGTAGATGTTGATGTCTGCTCTTGTCTTTGTCGAGTGACGTTTGTTCCATTCCCTGGTTTCTGTTGCTCTCTCTGGAGTTTAGGAGAGTGTGGAAGCTGTGGGTTCCCAGGTGGAGAGTGCTTCTGCAGGACAGAGGGTCACAGGGAGGAATGGAGATGGGCTAAGAGAAAAGGCCGAGAGCAGCTTCAAGAAAGATCCAAGGGAATCAGTCCTGTGTACAGGATGGTGGGGGCGGGGTTGTCAGGCAGGTGGAAATATAGTTGAAAGAGGGTATCCTGCAGGTTGGTTACAGTAAAGCAAAGAATAATCAAGAAAGACAGGAATGAGAGGGCTAGGGAGCCCCTGCCAATGGTATCCCCTGGGGTCCCAGGTAGAAAGTGTTCCGAGGTATTGGTGGCTGATACAAAGGAATATGTGTACTGAGAGGGAAGGCAGACAGGGTACACAGGATGGAGAAAAGTAGAGTCCACACCAAGGTTTGGCAGAGTCCCTAGGGAATGGAGGTGGGGGTGCTGATGGGGGATGGGACTGCAAGCCGACAGCTAGGCTTGGGGTGAGACTGGAGGGCTTGTAGTGGAACACAGAAAGGAAGGTGAAACTCGCCTACCTGAGTCCAGGTTTGGTGTGTCCACTGGTGGGGGGGGGGTTGTCCCCCAGCTATAAAGCTGACATGAATGGGTGTGGCCTAGAAGGGAGACCTAAAAGAGAGAGTCTATAGGAAAAGAGAAAACTGGGTTTGCTACAAGGTTTTCCAGAGTTTCCAGGGAATGGAGGTAGAGTAGGAAGAGAGGTACTTGTATGCGGACTTCTACAGGGATGAGAGAGATTATAATGGAGGACAGGAAGGAGAATGAAAATCACCTTTGTCCTGGCCCAGTGTGGTTACCTGGGGTCCTAGGCTAGAAAGGATGGCCGAGAGGCCCCACACAAAGTGGGAAGCTGTGTCTGCTGCCAGTGTTTGGTGGAGAGCTCTGGAAATGGAGGTGGAGTGAAGAGAGAGGGATCTTAATTCCACGTTGGCTGACATTTTGTATGTTAATGTGCAGCTAGTGTGGTTACAGTTATCCGTCCTTCAGTGTTGTCCATAGAGACACTGAGCCTTCTTCAGGAGCTTACTGACCACTTCTTTATCTCCTCTTCTCTTCTGCTGCTAACATTTCATTTCCTAAAAAATTTAAAATTATTGTTGCCATGGAAATATATTTTTTCCAAATATGGGTAGAACTTATATGTTTTTATAATTTAATAAAAGGATGTGATTCATTGTGGCATATCTAGAATGCATAGAATTCTCAAAACTCTGGGATTGTAACCTTCTTTTGACTTACTGTGCTTGTACTGGACTAAATGATATAAGGCTATCAACATATGCTATAGATCTGACTTCCAAAATGTATGGGAGTTGACTCATTTCTTTTTCTGCCTCAGTTTTTATATTTTTAAAAATAGTACTGAGAACATTTGTACACCCCAAACAGATGATTGTTCTTGAGAATTTACTGAAGTTACATTAAATAAACAAGTACACATTTCAGGACTCTTCCTATGTGAACCATTTATAGTTTATATTTTTATAGTGCATTTTCTAGACTTCCTTTACAATCTGTGTATATGTAATTGAAATCAGAGACTTAACATTGTAATGAGCTATGGAATACATGTCTCACATGTCTTTCTTTAGAGAGGAGACTAAAACAGGGCTGTAAACTCCAAAGTCAGCAGGGATCTTAAGAGAGAAACCTCAGCTTCATAGGACACGCTGTCAGTTAGCGTTGACTGCGAGCATGCTGTGCCCCAGAGACCACCAAGGAACAGGTTTCCAATGCAAGCACACAGGGTCTTTTTAATGTCATGTTCAAACCCAGTCTGCAACCCTGCACTCCAACATAGTGAATGGCTGGAATGCAGCCCTGAGCTCAGGGGTGGGAGGCTTTTAAAGGAACAAAACAAAACAAAGCTGCAAGTCAGGAGTTACATGCATTGGCATTTTGGGATTGGGTAAAGGGATATGGGGTAGGCGGATTCTTTGAAACCATTGGTTAAACTTTCAGCCTGAAATCAAGTTTTGAATCTATTGGTTAAACTTTCAGCACAAAATCAAAATCTGCTAACAGGATATTTGCAAGGGCCAAAAAAACCACAGACAGGATCTCTGCAGAAACACTTGGATCTCAGTAGTTTTTACTACCCTGTTTTCTTTTTTTTTTTTTTTTTTTTTTAAAAAAAAAAAACTTTATTTATTTATTTGCCTTGGTGTTTGCCTGGAACTGGAACTACAGACAGTTGTTAGCTGCCATGTGGGTGCTGGGAATCGAACCCCGGGTCCTCTGGAAGAGCAGAGGGTGCTCTTAACCGCTGAGCCATCTCTCCAGCCCCCACTGCCCTGTTTTCTAATTGGCTGTTTCTAGGATATCTATCTGTTCAAATGGCCCTTCCTTAAGATGGAATTCTGTAAAGTTAAGTCTAGGCCTTCATAGGCAAAGGCATTATGGAGAGTGGGAGCTTGCTATACTATTGCTACTGACTAGGAATCTGGGCCTGCTTTTGCCACATCTTTATGTATAATGTGTACTTGTAAGATATATACACACATACATACTTTAGATAGTTGAGTTATACATGTATGAAGCAGGAAAAAAAGATTTGGTTAATTGTTACTTTTTAGGTCTGGTTTACACAATAAGCTTGATAGGATTTAAGGATTAGTAAATCCATAGATTCTGTTGAGTCTCTTACAGATATATGCTTTTTCTCCTTTGGAACCACACCCCCACCCTAATCTTTCTAATTTGATTTTAAAACATATTGGAGGAGGGGCATATTTGTGGAGATTAGAAGACAACTTTTGGAATGGTTCTCTCCTACCATGTGAGTCTCAGGGATTAAACTCAGGTCATCAGCAAGTACCTTTACCTTTTGAGCCATTTTACTGGTCCTTGAGTTGTTTTTGAGTTAAGGGTTTTTCATTTGTGTTGCTCAGGCTGGTCTTGAAAACTCTTGCTGTTAATCAAACTTCTTACCTCAGTCTTCTGAGCAGCTGAGCTTCGGAGTGTGTTGGTGTGTACCACTGTGCTGGACTCCCTTCTTTAATTTTTTTTTTGAAGTTTGTGTGTGTGTGTGTGTGTGTGTGTGTGTGTGTGTGTGTGGTTGCAGTACACATATGGAGTCAGAGGAGAGTTCCAGGGAGTTGGTTCTCTCCTTCCACCATGTGTGCACTGGGGATTGGACTCAGGTCCTTAGAAGCACCTTTATCTCCTTAACCTTCTTATTGGCTTCTTCATTATTTCTTTTCAGTGGAAATGAATAGGAATTATAATGGTGCTGATGTTGTTGGTTTTTTTTTACTCTTTTGGCTTTTTGTTCTTTTGGGGGTACTCGCCTCCATGCTTCCAAGTAAAATCACACATGGAGGCTTGTTCTTACTTATGAAGGCCCGGCCTTAGCTTGGTCTGTTTCTAGCCAGCTTTTCTTCAATTATCCAGTCTGCTTTTTGCCTCTGGGCTTTTACCCTTTTCTATTTCTGTACATCCATCTCTCTTACTTTATTGCTGGTTGAGTGACTATATGGCTGCCCCTTGTGTTCTTCTCCTTCTTTTCTCCTCCCAGATTTCTTCTATTATTCTCTGTGCTTGTGAGCCCTACCCAGTCTTTCTCCTGCCTCTCTCTCTATTGGCCATTCAGCTCTTTATTAGACCATCAGGTGTTTACAGAGTTAAACAAGTACAGCATAAGCAAAAGTAACACACCTTAACATAGTATTCCACAACAGGCTGATGGTGCTAAAATGCTTGTAACATCCCTTCCTAATTCAGTTTTTTTAAAACTGCTATGCATAGTGAAAAAGTGCAACAGTTGCTGATTTCAACCAAACAAAAATTGTTAAAACAGTATTTGAAAGCCAGCATGGTGACACTCACCTTCAATTTACTTGGGAGGCAGAGATTCCTGAAGGTTGTCTGAATCTGAGGTCACCCTGTTGTATAGAGTAAGTTCCAGGACAGCCAGGGCTATACAGAGAAACTCTGCCTTAAAACTAACCAAGCAACCAGCCTGCCAACCAACCAAACAAAAGAACCCATGTCTTAAAGACTAATTACTGTAGTGAAGCTTTAAATGTAATTTCTATTTCATCTAGTATCATGTGAGGTGATACCTTAAACAATTTTAATTTTGTTTTAGACTGATAGAAACTGATAGTAAGTCTTTAAGATCTGTAAATGGGTCAAGAAGAAACAGTGGCTCTTCTCTTGTATCAAGTTCATCAGCCTCCAGTAACCTCAGTCATCTGGAAGAAGATTCTTGGATTCTTTGGGGAAGAATTGTGAATGAATGGGAGGATGTGCGTAAGAAGAAGGAAAAGCAAGTGAAGGTATTTGCATTGTTTTCTTTTTCTTATTAGAGTATCAGGCATGGATTAGTAGGGCATTAGGAAAAACAAGGATTGAAGTAATTTCTGAGATATTTCATGAACATGTTAGCTTTATATATTTTCATCATTTATGTTTGATAGACGTTCTAGCTTGTAGGGGTCCTGAAAATAGAAATTTACAGTTAAAAATATTTTTAGAAATTAAACTTCCATTTTGTTAATTCATAAATGAAAGCTTGACATTTTGTATCAGTATTTTATCTTTTCCCTTCAGCAGCCCTTTGAATGTGAAGTGTGTGGTGGTGTGATAGGTAGCTCTGTGACTGTCAGGTCCCTAAAACCTTTAAAGGCCACATTCTCAATGAAAGGACAGGTTTATCTGTGACTTTGTAGCTCCTGAACTTACCCAAGGGCCAAATTTTAGACTTCTTTAAAGACTTTCATAATTTATTATTATACAAGCTTTGTAAATTATAAATTTGATGGATTTTTCTATTCCAACACTTCCCTCCCCAGAGTGCATGGGTAGCAAGGTATGAAACATTTAAAATTTTGCTTTCCTTTTGTTTTTAGGAGCTTGTTCGTAAAGGGATACCCCACCACTTTAGAGCAATAGTTTGGCAACTTTTATGTAATGCACAGAATATGTCAATTAAGGATCAGTATTCAGAACTCCTGAAAATGACTTCACCTTGTGAAAAATTGATCCGAAGAGACATTGCTAGAACTTACCCAGAACACAATTTTTTTAAGGAAAAAGATAGCCTTGGACAGGAAGTTTTATTTAATGTAATGAAGGTAAGCTATTTATTTATTTTTTTAAAGTGCAATGAAATTGTAAGAAGATGAAATTACACATTTTCATAATTAATAATTTAGTGCTTGGACAGTAGACTTAGTTTTAGCATACTTTCTGTTTTAATTCTGATGCTTCATTGTCAGTAGTTTGGAGAACGAATTAGAGAATTCATCTCATTATTTAGCATTAGTTGACAAAAAATAACCTACTGTTTGACTATTGCAGGGTTCTTTATGAGAATAGATAATGCATACTGTATCCACTTCATGATGCTCCATAATGGCCCTGCTTGTTGAGTGTGCTCAGTCTAACAAGTACTGTCACCTCTTTAACATTGCCTTCTCACAGTTTCCTCTTCTTTCATCTACCTCCATGAAATACCAGCCTTTGAACTTATTTGGACTTTGTTTACCTTACCTGTTTATCTCTATTGGATGCTCATCACTTTTCTGAGTATAAACTGCTTTATTTTCTTTGTCCTTAGGAGCTGCCACTTTCTATTTGGGAAATTGTCAAAAGAAATTTTATGTAGTAAACCATTTGCTTTTTAAATATTTATAGAATAACACCTGCAACAAGTAAGCAAGAGCTTTTCTAAACAAATAAATGGACTTTTAATTTAATTGTCTCACCAGTTTTAGGTTTTGGAGAAGGAAGATACATTATGCATGTTGAAGTATTTTGATCCATGTTTTACTTTTTAGGCATACTCCTTGGTGGACCGTGAGGTTGGTTACTGTCAAGGCAGTGCTTTTATAGTTGGATTATTGCTTATGCAGGTGAGTTAATGTCTGTAAATTGTAGCTGTCTGTGTTTCTTAAAGTCAGTTGAAGAATTCAGAACATGTCTTCCTCTATACACCTTCCCCCTCCTCCCTCCATTCTCTTTTCTCCTGCTTTCTCCTTTTGTGGAGATTGAAAACGCCATCCAGCCACCCAAAATCAACATAAAAATAACACAAATAAGTCATAAGTCACATTACAAAATCAACTAATAAAAATAAGTTAAAATATAAAAGCTAACTAACAATTGCCTGAGCCATAGGCTAAACAAAGTAAAATTAATATAAGCTTCTAAGTCATTATTTAAAAACTAAACAACACATCCAAACCATAAAACTAGTCAGTTTAAGACTACATCTCTGGGGCTGGAGAGGTGGCTCAGCGGTTAAGAGCACTGTCTGCTCTTCCAGAGGACCCAGGTTCGATTCCCAGCACCCACATGGCAGCTCACAACTGTCTGTAGTTTCAGTTTCAGGCAAACACCAAGGCAAATAAATAAATAAATAAATAAATAAAAGTATTAAGGAGAAAAAAAAAAAGAGTTTGTTTAAAAAAAAAAAAAAAAAAAAGACTACATCTCTAAGTCTAAACCACTAACCAAACAAGCCAAAAACCTCTTAGTACATTTTGCCTATACTGCGTGTGTGGCCATGTATGTAGGGCAGACATGCCTTTCAGGAGTGGATTCTCATTCAGCACCCAGACTCCAGGAGGAAACCTCAGGGCACAAAAGTGCCCTGACCTGTTGTGCCTTCTTTCCAGCTCCCTCAACGTCTGCCGCCTCTTTTGTTTTTGAAGATTTTATTTTTATCTTTAATTATGTGTGCATGGGGCAGTTGTGTACATGCCTTGTAGTACCTGTGGAAGCTGGAAGTCGTTATTTCATTTCCTGGAGCTGGAGTTAAAGGGAATTGTGAGCTGCCTGATATGGGTGCAGGGGACTAAACTAATAAGAGATCTTAATTGCTGAGCCATCTTTCCAACCTCTCCTTTATTTCTTAATATATACAATATATTCTACAGAACCTTTTTAACCTGTTTTTAAATTTCACACGTCAACATTTTTACTATTAAAGTCAATATCATTATTATTAATCTTGTGATTTGTTTTACTCAAATCTGTTCTTTCTTTAAATATTAACTTCAAAATAACAGTATTTATTTCTGCTGAGTATCTAGACTCTAGTGTTTTCCTCCTTGAAGAATTAAGTCTTGAATAGCTTGCAGAACTGCAGTACTGGAGTTTCCTGGGGAGCAGCTAAGCCTCCTAAGTCTTTGTTTGCTTCAGTTGTTCACTGATTATACAGCATCAGGAGGTTATATATGTTGCCTTGAGTCTTCCAAGTTTCATGTTTCACAAGACCCTCCCCTGCCCCTCTACAAGAGAATATTTTAGTTTTGGAGAAATAGCCATACAAGAAGTAGAAAACAGATTTTAGCCTTTGGTATGGCTGAGATAGTAACTGCCTGCTAGGCTCACAGGAGGAATGGAAGTCAGAAGCTAGAGAATTTATCTCAATAAAAATGACTAAGGAGTTGGTAGAGCAGTGACCCAGAAGTTTGTGGATACTGCATTAAAGTTTGCGGAGGGACAAATGGGTAGCATTGGTTGGCATGAGTTTTAGGGGAGCAGAGGCTCATTCTTTGAAAGTGGCCCTGAAGTTCTTCGAGTGGTGAGGTGGAAAATAACAACTACCTTAAGGTACAGTGTATTCAGTTTGAAGACAAGAATCCTGGAGAAAGAGATTGGGGATGGAAGTGGGAGTTTGGACAGAGTCAGATGAGGGACGAAGAACCGTGTAGGTAGGATAGAGAGTTCTGGGACCTCGGTTCTTACAGTGACTAACCTCACTTAATAGGGATGGGAAGGTCTCCACAGCACAAATGTGGCTGTGGCAGGACAGAGGAGAACAGTCTGTCTGTGTATGTTGAGCTTGGGGAAAATGTATTTTTGTCATTCACAACCATCTTTAGTAGGAGATACAGAGATCTTTTGAGGACATACTTTTTTTTTGAAATGCATTTAGATTGTAAATGAAGATCAGAAAGTTATCTAGCCATGTGGGTGCTATTGCCTAAATATTTTGAATGACTCTTCAATTATTTTTTTTTTTTACTGGATATTTTCTAATGATTTATACTTTAAAAACACAATTACAGATAATTTAAAAATGTATTTACATCATGTATCCCTTTTGTTCAGAATCCCCAAAGCTTTCCAGCTGTCTTAAGGTAAAAGTAAAAAGTTGTAGAGTGGCTTCTAAAGCTCGTGTGTTTGGTTTCATTTTTTTCTTTTTTATAATTCCTTTACTCATGACCTTCTAAAAGCAATATAAGTTTAATCTGATTAATTTTATATTTTTTGCTTATCATCTGCTAAGTTCTTTTTGTATAGATTTTACTTTATTCAAGGAGATAACTTGACTTCCACTCTAGTGACCTTTTGCATGCGGAGCAAGCTTCCCAGCATCTTAAAGTTTGTCTTAGTTATTTTTCTATTGCTGTGAAGAGACACCATGCCCAAGGTAACTTATAGAAGACAGCATTTAAACGGGGGCTAGCAGTTTCAGAGAGTGAGCCCATCATGGTGGGAGCATGACAGCAGGCAGGCAGAGAGGCAGGCACGTCTCTGGAGCAGTAGCTGAGAGCCCAGTTCTGGGGAGAGGGGTCAAGTGGAAGTAAGGGGGAGACAGAGACAGACAGACAGACGGACTGGGTCTGCTGTGGGCTTTTGAATCCTAAAAGCCCACCATCAGTGACATACCTCCAACAAAGCCACATCTAATCCTTTCCAGATAGTCTGCTAGGACTAGGGTCAAAACACTCAAACATATGCGCACATGGGGGCCATTCTCATTCAGACATCACAGGGATCTTGGGGCCTTTGTGCTCTTCCAGGATTGGTCTTCCCCCCCCCCCATGGTCTAATTTCCTTCTCTTATTTGCTTAAAATTTATTTTGTCAGGGTTTCATACTTGACTTATATAAATAGCAGTTTGTCTCTCAGCATTTCCTCTTATTTTAATTTATTTCCATAGCATCCATCACCACTGACATAAATATGATTTAGACTATATATTACCTGTTTATCTCTAGAAAGTTACTCCTTGAGAGTAACTTAACTTATATATTTTTTGTTGCTGTTGTTCTTGTACTAGAAAGAGAACAGTATCTAGCTCTAAATGAATACTTGCTGGTTAGTTCAATTGAACCTAGGGATAGGTTCAATTCAGGGTGATATGGCTGTACACACACACACACACACACACAGAGATTAAATTAATGTAAATTAATGAATTAGACAAGGCAGTTAGTTTCTGAGTTTGCAAGCGTCATTGTTTCTCATAATGGAACCCTAGATCATCCTGATTCTTATTCCATTGCTCTTTATACTGGGCTCTATAGCCACTTAAAACATTGTAGCCACTGAAAACACCATCCATAGGGCTAGTTCAGTGTTGAGAATCCATGTAAAAAGGTTTAGTGTGGTAGTGTGCATGTCAAAATCCCAGTGCTAGGAAGGCTTACCCAATGAGTCACAGGACAGTGAGAAATCCTCTCTCAAGAAAGCAGGATGTGTGAGTCCAAGGAATGACACTGAGGGTTGATCTCTGGCTTCTACACACAACTTATAAGAACACTTACACACATTAAAGAAAAAAAAGAAACAGTATTTGTCATTGAGTGGTACTTTGTTTAATATATGATTTGATTTGGCTTATTTGTGTATCATGAAATGTTGAACTGTGTTACTATTTTTTTCTTCTTAAAATAGATGCCAGAAGAAGAAGCTTTTTGTGTATTTGTTAAATTAATGCAAGACTATAGACTTCGTGAACTTTTTAAGCCAACTATGGCAGAATTGGGCCTTTGTATGTACCAGTTTGAATGCATGATACAGGTAAAAGAACTTTTACCTTTACCCCTTTCCTGAATGTCATCTTACCAAATTTTGTGTCAGAATCATAGAAGCAAGTGCTGGAGAGATAGCTCAGTGGTTAAGAGTAATTTTGCTGCTCTCGTAGAGAACCTGGATCAGTTCTAGAACCCACATGGTGGCTTACACCCATTTGTAACTCCTTATTATCTAGAGGATTTGGTGCCCTCTTCTGCTCTATAATGGGCACCAAGCACACACAGTACACATAGTACATGCAAGCAAATATTTAAACACAAAATATTTTAAAAAGGCATAGCAGCAGTTGAAAAAGCAGACAGTATTTGAATCCATGATGACTTGTTGGTCATGGTCTGGGGTTTTCTTATTCAAATGTTAAGCATTGGTCTCAATTGTGCAATAACATACATGTTGCTGCTTCCATTCCAGTGTATGCTGTTTTTGTTAGTGGTCTGAGTGCTTATGTAGAAAGCCAGGTCACTTATTGTTGATACTGACCAGACTGTCATGTTCCTTTCTCTTTGCATCTTTGCGCCCCTCCCCCAATCTCATGGTTTTGTCTTGTTTTTTACATGTTTCTATAATTTTATGTAACCAGCCTCAGGTTCAAATTGTTTAGAAGCTGCTTTGTAAAAGTGAAGAGAAGAGAAAGACTGTAGTCAGAGTCAAGTGGAAATCCATTAGTGTTTGTTTTTTATGATAAGGTCTCACAGCATAGCCTTAGCTGGCCTAGAACCTGCTATGTGGACCACACTGACCATAAACTCATAATGATCAGTCTGCTTTTGCCTCCTGAGTGCTGGGATTAAAGGTATGTGGCACCATACCTGGTGTAAATATTTTTTAATTTTTTTCTAGATTTAATTATTATTTTTTAAATTTATAAGTACAAAACCTTACTGTACTATTCTTTAATAGGAAGGTAGAAATATTCTCTCCTTTATTTACATTCTAATTAGATGGAAAGAATTTTAGAATATGGGTCAGTATTTTGGCGTGAGAAGCAGTTTTCAGAGTTCCCTTTCCCTGGAATTATGAAATCCTGTGTTGTATAAAGAATGGGATATGAAAATGTTTTAACATTTTAAGAAAAGTGGAATGCATCCTGTGATAATTTTTTTTCTCTGAAATAGTAATTTTGTTTGTTGATACAAACTTTAAACTCTTGGTGCCATGAGCTAAAACATTGTTGAAGAGTTCATATTTTTCCTACTCTGTAGGAGGTAAAGATGGATGACTGATATATAAAAGATGTTGGACAACTATACTCACTAGCAAGATGAAAAGAAATAAATATTTTATTACTGTGCTGCTTAACACAGTGTTTGTGGTTGGATGGATTATTGATTTTAGTTTAATTTGTCTATGACTTAGTTTTTCTTATTAGTGAATCAGATGTTAACATGTACCTGAAGTTCTGACTCTAGGTCATTTCTTTGCCTTTTGCTATTAATGTCAGTTTCAATTTCTATATTTGCGTTTTTCTGTGATTCTAGCCCTTCTTTGTGTTTTCTATAGGTTTACCTACAGATAATCTAGCTGAAAACCTCAATTTTATTTTAACAAATTCTTTTCTCTTCTCTAGGAGTATCTCCCAGAGCTCTTTGTACATTTTCAGTCTCAGAGTTTCCATACATCAATGTATGCATCATCCTGGTTTCTGACTATCTTCCTTACAACTTTCCCACTGCCAATTGCAACAAGGATATTTGATATCTTTATGTCTGAGGTAAGCTAATGAGCAGATGAGGAATAAAAATAGACAGACTAAAGGAGTCTTTGGGTTAATTAGAGCAGGGCAATGCAAGGAGAAGGGAGAGAGCTGCCTCTGTGTCTCTGCTGCACTGCTTCCATAAACTGATACCTCAGAGCAGCCTTACTGTTCACGTTCTGGTACTGTCCCCATTTGTTAGGTGATAGATGAGGAAGCTGACTCAGGGAGTTTGAATAGACTGACTATGGTTGTTACAGGTACTTGGGACTATATCCAGGATTCACATATATGCAGTTAAGTTTTAGATCTTTTCTCCATATTCATCCTTTTTTTAAATCACCTTTAATGATACAGTGAGAGAAAATGAGAAGTAAATTCCCTTACACAGTTAATACTGTTGTAGTTTCCCAAATAATAAGACATTTAATTCCTGTAGTTAAGCTGCCTTTCAATGTGAAGGCTTTCCCACTCCACTGCCTTTTAGCTCTCAGTGACGTGGTAATGAGTGATCTTTAGCTTCTCTTGTCTGAACATACTATTGTTAGTTACTTCTTGGTAGGATCAGTTTATATGATTTTCCTAATTTAGTTTGGACAGATGTTAGCAAACAACAGTTCACTTACTCAGCTCTGTGATTTCCACTGATAGCTGTGTTCTTGTTTGTTATCTTGGAACACAACAGCCCCTCCTGTTTATGCATGCATTTGTGTCTACATAGGCCACAAGGTAGGAATGAGTAGTTGTTTTACAAAAAGAAAATGTTTGCCAGTTCTTGATTTATATCCTTAACTGCTTACCTTGGTATTGTTTTGGATGATTAGTTTTTGTCAATGGAAGCATAAATTTGGCTTTATTTGTTTCATCAGGGTTTAGAAATAGTGTTTCGAGTAGGATTAGCACTTCTTCAAATGAATCAGGCAGAATTAATGCAGCTTGACATGGAAGGGATGTTACAGGTAGGTCATTTCATAATTTCTTATATGTTTCTAGATTTAACCTTAATGAATCATTTATAGTAATAATTCTGCTTTTTATTGGTTATTTCTTAGCATTTTCAGAAGGTCATTCCACATCAGTTTGATGGTGGCCCAGACAAATTAATCCAGTCAGCTTACCAAGTCAAATACAACTCTAAAAAAATGAAAAAGTAAGTATTTCATGTGATCTCTTGTAGTTATGGAGCTTATTGAAGCATGTAGGCAGGTCAGTGGACATGAGAAGCATTCTTGTGAAACGTGCTATATTTTTCCTCCTTAGGCTTTAGAATTTTTACTTTATTTGATAGTATTAGCTTCAGTACAACAAAGGTAAGTTAGACTATCATCTTGCTTTTAATAGTGATACCTAGGACCACTGCATATTACTTTTAAAGTCCCTTCTTCCTTTCCATTCTGATGAGAATTAGGAGTAAAGCATACATATACGTGAAAGTGTGCTGTTTTAATATTTACTATTATTATTCTTGGTGCTAGGCATTGAGCTTGGCGAATACATACTCTGCCACCAGGGTGTACACTAAAGCTTATCATGCTGTTTACTTAAAAGCAAAGTTAGTGGTTCCAGCCACTAACGTGATTTTCCTCTCAGCTACTTCCCAGGGTTGCTTAAGTGCTGCACAACAAGCAGCACTGATGAGAGGTTGAAATTTTAATCTTTTTATTATTTCCTAGAGAAGCTTTTTGTGGCACAGGTTTCATTAAAAAAAAAAAAAAAAAAAAAAAAAAAGGCCGTCATAGTTCCTGGCTTATTTTTTCTCTCTCTCTTCAAAATAAAGCTAGCATATTAATCTCTTTTCTAGCTTTCAATACTTAAATTTCTTTAGCCTAAGGTCATAGTTAAAATTCATGTCTTTGGAGTTTCTATGGTATAAAATGTTTCTAAACTATAGCAATGCTTTTGTAGTAGTAGGATGTTTGTTGTTCTTTTGAAACAGTGTCTCACTTTGTACCCAGGCTGGCCACTCTGCCAGTCCTACCTATTGTCCCACATAATATAATTAAAGGTGTTTGCCATCTTGTCTGGCTACTTCCCATTTTCTTCCCTACTTTCTTTATTTTCTTATAAAATATTTTGTACCTTTATAATATTAATTCGGAGTACAAGAAAGATATTCCCATCTCCTCCAAGCCCTTGCTCTATTAATTATTTCTTCTGTATGTTATCTTTAACTTCTATTTAGTTTTTTATTACATTTATTTGTTCTATGTGTTTGCACTCAAACAGGTCATCAGGTTTGATAGTGCCTTTGCCCACAGAGCCATCTCACCAGCCCTTTCTTTGTCTTACTGGTGACTTGGTCTTACTGTGTAGCCCAGTCTAGTCTCCAGTTCACTGGTCTGCTCGGTTGCTGGGATCACAGGTGTGTGCCACCACGCCTGGCCTTTTAAGCTCTACTTTATTTTCTTAGCTCTAAAAAGGTTAGTGTGCACTGAGTTTTGACTTAAAAGTGAACCAAAACAGAGTATTCCATTCTGCTTTTTATGAAGTTTAATTCTAAAGGAATGAATAGTTTGTAGTTATTAGCTTAGCTTCCTACCATATTTTAACTATCTTTTTTAAACCAGGTAAATAATCAGATATATAGAAAAATAGATTAGAATGATAAGTATCCATATTTTGTACCTAGCTTTAGCAATTGTTAACACTTTGCCATATTTATTTTCCTTCTTAGAAACTATAAAGCCAAGTACAGAAACAAACCATCATGTCATATTCCCTGATATCTCATGTTCACTTGTATAAAATAAAGTCGCCTGTACCCCTTGTTCTATGACGTTCACAACTTAACAGTGATGTCATGTGTGCAGTGCAGTGTATATGTCAGAATGTTCCTGCCATGGATTGCATCATATGCAATGGATCTATATTTGATCCTGTCTTGACCTTTTTTCCACTGCCCATTTGACTGTTCTGCTATTTTGTCTCAGATAAATTATTTCAAGTTATACCCTGAGGAAAAAATAAAGAAATTGTGTTTTATGTTAATATGCCTTTAAAATTATTTAATTACTTTTTAATGAAATTTTACCTTTAACTTTCTCTTTTTTTTAGACTTGAAAAAGAATACACTACATTAAAAACAAAAGAAATGGAAGAGCAAGTTGAAATTAAAGTAAGCAATTTGTTAAGATTGCTGCATCTTTAGACCAATATAACAGTTGTACAATATAATATTTGTACAGTGCCAACTCAGCACAGTAAACTCAGATACATTTTTCCAAAGTTTTGAAAAAACCTAGAACTTCTGTTTATTTGAGATAGGCTGGCCTTGACTGCCTCTGAAACTACTGCCTACACCTCCCAAGTGTTGAGACTGCGGCTGTTTGCTGCCAGGCCTAGCAAAGGCAGACACTCCTCTTCCTTATCACACTGTGTATTTATTTTTGTGTGTGTGTGTGTGTGTGACCACACACATCACACATCACGGTACTAGAGGATGACTTGCAGATGGTTCTCTTCCTTTTACCATGTCTGCTCCAGGGATTAAACTCAGAACATCAGGACAAAGGCAAGTGCCTTTCCTGACAGATCCCATCCATCTGGTACAGGCCAAAGAATTTCCAAGAGCTGTTCTCAGAGTTGTAGTTTTGGAACTTGGTTTTTCTTCTGATGTTGCAGGGTGGGAATAGTGAATTATACACTCTAATTGGCTGATCTAGTATCTGATCAGCTTACATGCAATCTCTGGAAGCCCCAAACTAAGCAACTTAAAGAAATGTTACTGTGTGCCCTGCACTGGTGGCACATGCCTTTTAATCCCAGCACTCAGGAGGCAGAGGCAGGCTGATCTCTGTGAGTTTGATGCCAGAATAAGTTCTAGGACACACAGGGTTACACCAAGAAATCTTGTTGCACGAATTCTAGTTGTATTGAAAGAAACTCTGAGTCCCAGATATCAGGGGGAAGGCTGAAATATCAAGGAGAGAAACACCACAGTCAAATCCCACCCAGCTATCTTCCAGCTTCCTCAGCCTTTCTCCTGGTCACTTCTAATGCCTCATTTGTCTTAAATACCTTCTTCTGCCCAGCTATGTCACTCCAAGTTAAGATTAAAAGCGTGAGCTACTACTGTTTGGTACTTAGCCTTGAAACTGCAGAAACAGAAAAATCTCTGTGTCTGGAGTTACGAGATTAAAGATGTAGGTCACTACACCCTGGGCGTGCCATCACTGCCTCGTTGTTTGGCCTTTGTACTCACAAATATTCTCCACATCCCCATACTGTGATTAAAAGTGTGAGTTACCACTGCTGTTATCCCTTGAACTCACTGAGATTCAGAACAATCTTTGCTTCCCAAGTGATGTGACTAATGGCGTACTCTACCTCTGCCTGGCTTGACTGTGGGAGGATCTCTTCTCTGATATTCCAGACTGTTTTTATTAAATATATAATATATCACCACAAAACCCTGTCTTGAAAAATAAAAACAACAGCAACAAAATAAATGTTATTTACTGTCAAGAGAGACAGCTTTGTGGGATTTGATTCTTTCTCTGTGGATCCCAGATTGAACTCAGATTATCAGACTTGGCAGGAAATGCCTTATCTGCAACTATTTTTCCATCCCACAAAATACATTAAAAAAAAAAAGAGGTTTACTTTTTTAATGTTAATGTTTTGCTTGCATGTATGTCTGTGTACCTTGTGCACACTAGATGCCCTCAGGGGTCAGAAAAGGGTATTGGACCCCTGACACTGGATTTAATGATGGTTGTGAGCCACTGTGTGGGTGCTGAGAATTGAACCCAAGTTCTCTGAAAGAGCAAATGCTGTTAACTGCTTACTTAAAACAACTTTTTTGGAATGTCTTCTTTCCCCTTTTAAAACTGTTTAGGTATGTTTGGGTGACTTGGACTGAGTAAGAGATCAGATGATAACCATTAAGTGTTATTGAGCATGGCTCTAATAGTACTTTACCCCCTGGTCTTTAAAGGGCTTCAGTTGAATGAGTGCTGGTTTTTGGTTTAGTTTTCCTCAGAAGCCTCCTGTGTATCTGCCTCATGTCAGTCCTTTTCCAGATGCCTTAATCATATTGCTGCCACCTAGTTCTTCCTGAGAGAAGTCTGAGCATTTTCATAAGATGAGCCCTGGGGTCTCCACCTGCACGCTTATTGTTACTCAGCTTCGCTCTACTTTGTTGTGCTTTTATGGTCACGAGTAATGTCATCCCTACATCCATCGGAGACTAATGAAAGCAGGAGTCTTTTGTCCTGATGAGTGGGCACAGAATGTAGGTTGTCACATATTTCAAACACTTTCGACTGCAGATCAGGGTTCTAAGGATGAGGACCATCTTGTATTTTACCATGTTAATTTATTTGTAGTTCTGTAAACAGTTCTTCTCTCAGAGGTTTCACACAAATTAAGTCATATAAATATAGAATCAAAATGGCACTCACAGAAGAAAAGATAATTAGCCAATGATTTAATTTCTGTATTTTCAGAATTAAAAATTAAAATTATGCATGTTTTATAAATATTTTTTAGTATTAGCTACATGTATGCTGTACAGATGGTAAGTAGAGAACCGTCTGGGTTAAAAGTAGAACATACTAAGTAAAGTATGTTCAAAGGAAACAAAAGAAACAAATAAGATATGCTGATCTTCAAGGTATTTTATTCATCTTAAAATATTTATTTTTTCATGTGTGGTAAATGTATATGAGTGTGCAGGTGTAAGACAGAGGTGGATAACAGATGTCTTAGCCTACCCTCCATACACATTATTTCCCTAAGTCACTCAAGAGTTGGGGGCTTGCTTATTGTTCAGCTAGCTGGCTGGTTAGTATGCTCTTGGAATCCATTTTGTCTCCAACACCCAATACTTGGGTATGAGCACATGCAGCCATACCCAGTTATTTACATGGGTGCTGGGGATTCAAAATGCTTCCATAGCAAGTGTTTTTACCCATCTCACCAACCTTACTTTTTGTTGTTGTTGTTGTCTTGTTTTGTTTTATGTTTGGGCCCTTTGTTTTGTTACTTCCTTCACTGCCTTTCTGTAGTGCTTGGAATTACTAGAGCCTTACAAATTTCAGGATACTTGCTCTACCCTGAACTGAGCTACAGCCTCAGCCTATGTTTTTAGCTTTTTTAAAAAATATATTTATTTATTATGTATATAGTATACAGAAGAGGGAATATGTCATCATAGATGGTTGTGAGCCACCACTGAACTCAGGACCTCTGGAAGAACAATCAGTGCTATTAATCTCTGAGCCATCTCCCCAGCCCTCTGTTTTTAGCTTTTATTTTGAGATAAATAGTCACTAAATTGTCCACACTGGCCTTGGACTCACTTTGTAGCTTATACAGGCCTTGAACTTGTATCTTTCTTGTTCCTGAGTAGGCACACACCATCAGGCCTGCCCGACTCAAATCTTATTTTCATCTCTTTATCAACTCCCCCAAGCTCTAAAGTTTTTGCAGCTTCTTTTTTATTTATTTTATGAATATTTTGTCTGCATATATGTGTATATATCACATATGTGCCTGGTGCCCATAGAGTTCAGAAGAGTATATGGGGTTTGAGAAAGATAAAACTAAAGGACCAACTCAAGAATTGGGGAAATTACCTTTATCAGATGTTTTTAAAACATATATTTATTGTTTGTGTCTCTGTGTGTTCCTGTGCATGCATGTGTATGGATGCATATGTCTTGTTATAATATACACATTGAGGTCAAAAGATAACCCATGGGAGTCAGTTTCTTTTTCTCACCCCTGTAGGTACAGAGTATCAAACTCAGGTCTCTGGCCTCTTGTTAAGCACCTTACCATTAAGCCATCTACTGACACACCTTCATCAGATAATGAAGTAGGGTACATAGCTATAATTTCCAAAATACAGCACAGAATAGTCTAGAAGAAGAGTCAGGAAAAAAAACTGAAGCTTAAAAATAACCCTGAGGGGTTGGGGAGATGGCTCAGCGGTGAAGTAGCACTTGCTCTTCTAGTGGCCCTGAGCTGATTCCCAGCACCCACCCGCACAGTGGCTCACAACTGTCTGTAACCGCAGTCTACAACTGTAGTCTCATGGGATCTGATGCCCTGTTTGGGTGTGCAGAGGTACATGCAGACAAAACATCCATATACATAAATAATTTTAAAAGTAACCCTGAAGTGGATACTATGTATTAACCAAACAGTCCTGTCAGCTAATTATGAAGTCATATAACACAAATGTTTATACAGTGATTGACTTAAAGATGGTATTAGGACATTTGATTAGGTGTTTCTTTTTGTTGTTATTTGGAAGGAATATTAATTTGTAGCAGAATAGACGATTTAAAGTAGGGGAGATGGGAATCCAGGTGAATATTTTGAATTTTACCTTAGTATGATTTCTGTTGTAATGAACTTTTACACCATTGTTTGGTTGGAATTTAATAGTCTAAATTATTTAGGATAAACAGATTGTTACTTTTTATTGTTAATATATGATTGGGAAAACTTTGAGAACACTTTTCATGTATGTGTGTGGTTTCACTTTCTTTTTTTTTTTTTTTAAACTTTATTTATTTATTTATTTATTTGCCTTGGTGTTTGCCTGGAACTGGAACTACAGACAGTTGTTAGCTGCCATGTGGGTGCTGGGAATCGAACCCGGGTCCTCTGGAAGAGCAGACGGTGCTCTTAACCGCTGAGCCATCTCTCCAGCCCTGTGGTTTCACTTTCCAGGCTTTTAACCATGTGTAATTTCTGGCAGCTGCCTTATTCTACATAGTTGGAGTTGCCAAGAAATAAGAAACATTTTTCTTCACAGTTATTTGTATTCTCAGCTCTTAGCTCACTATATTTTATAGAATAGAACAAGAAAACTCCACCCACTATGTAGTAATTAAGACTTGTTCCAATATGTGAGCCACTTAATAAGATGTAAAAATTCAGTTTATTTTCCCAAACTGAGGCTTTGGTCTGTTATATAAATTATACTTAAGTCTTAATGGAAAAGTAGTAAATTAAACTGGTGGAAGAATTTTCTGAGGAAGACATTGCTAGGAGAGTGTCATAGGAAGTTAGGATTAAAAGCTGAGCTGAACTCTGGAAGAAATTAATACAAACTGTTGAAGTGTTTGAAGTGTGAGAGCCGGCAAAGAAAGAACCTGGATTAAACAGTGAGCAAGAACAGTTGCTGTGTGAGGATGACGATCTGAGGTCGACTCCACATCACTCTTATAAAGAATTGGACAAAGCTGTGCAGTGCTGTGGAGGGAAGGCAGGAGGAGCCCTGGGTCAGCTGAGGGCCGGCTTCAGTCCAGGTCCAGTGAAAGGTCTGAGAGTGGGAGAGTAGGGCACCATACAGTGTGCACACTTGGAAATACACACAAACACACACACACACACACAGAATTTAGGAACAATTATGGGATTAATAAATTATATTGATGGGATATATAAAGAGATTAGGTCTCAAAGTAGAATTATACTTGATAGTAACTTGATAAGTATTGGGGAGTCTGGCATTTGATAATTACATAAATGTTCATTTTTAAAATATGATCTTATCTTACATATAAGGAAATACTAGTAATTAGAGTTTTAATTAGAAACAAATCATTGTAAATGCTTTTGAACGTTTAGACCATAAGGCTTTTTGTACTTGGTGTTTGTAATATGAATGAAAACTGATACAGTTTAAGCAACAATTTGACATTTACCCTATGAACTTCCATATTTGAAGTTTATTGTTTGTTCAGTTAATGTTTGAATACTAATTATATTGTTAGGCTCTGTAGGAGATCAGGAATGTTAGAATAAGATTATGAGACAGGCTGTAGAAATGGTTCTTCCAGAGGACGAGGGTTAAAAAATTCTGGCACCCACATGGTGGCTCACAACTGTCTGTTACTCTGTTTCCAAGAGGGTCCAACACTCACTTCTGGACTTCTTGGACACTGCACACATGTGATGCACAGATACATATTCAGGTAAAGCACTCATACAATTAAGATAAATAAATCTTATAAAAGAGTATAAGCCATTATAAATGAAGAAAACAAAAGCTGTTTATGTATTTCATTTAATGTTTAAAGTTTAGTCACAGCTGAGATGACAAATGGGATGTTTCCTTTGCCCTGTATTCTTATGCTAAGCCTTTGACAGGCTGATATATGGTAGTGTAGCATTCCTTACAGTCATTTCTTACTATTCCTTTTTATTTTGTATATCCATTGATGTTTTGCTTGCATATAGATTGAACTAGGTCCCCTGGAAGAACAACCAGTACTCTTAACCCCTATGCCGCCTCTCCTCTTTTTATAAAAGGTGGCTCATTATCAACACTGTGACTTAGGGACCTAGTTGGTTTTTTTCTCTCTCTCAAGATTGATTGTAAACAAACATTTTATTCTTTTTCTTGGCAGAGGTTACGCACAGAAAATAGACTTTTAAAACAGCGCATTGAAACATTAGAAAAAGTAAGTAAAATTACTCTTCCACATTTCTGTTGAATACTTGTAGTTTAAATATAACAAATCTAAACAGAATTTGGCATGTACATCCCCTATGTGTGGTGCTGACCTCAGCTTCCCTAGGTTATTGTGCTAGCTAGTTATTAATAGTGAATATCCGTGAAAGGTTTACCTGAAGTTATTATTAGAGTAACACACTGGTATCATTTGCTTTTTTTTTTTTTTTTAAATAGAACCTCTAAAATGTATAGTTGGGAATACAGAATATTTTAAAGATTAACTTCAAATGTTCCCTGAGTTTTGAGCACATGTTGAACATGAGGCCTACATTAAGGTCTATACCAACTTTTTATTTAGTCAAAAGTGACTGGTTCCTCGTTTTAAAATTTGTTTTCATGTTTATTTTCAACAGAGGTAGTTTTATAACTCTTTAGTTAGAATTGTCTTGATATCTACTCACTAGCTTTTCCTTCCTGTTACATGTAAAATGACTAGAAAGCAAGAAGATTTTTATATTTTTCTTACTGTGCTATTGATAGAATGTGTTTTTAAGACTGAGTTGACTAATATAGTTTAAGGATCTTCTTGGGCTAGGCATGTAGCATGCACAAAGTCCTGAGTTCAGTCCCACTCAGCACCATATAAAGTGGACATTTTTAGAATCCCAGCACTCAGGAGGTGGAGGAAGGAGGGTCTGAAGGTCAGAGTCATTCTTGGCTATATTGTGAGTTTGAAGCCAGCCTAAACTACATGAGATTGTCTCAAAAACAAAAACAACCCAACAAATTTTTTTAATTGAAAACAGCTGCATTCAGAAGCCTTTTTAAAGCTAAAGGTTGAAAGTTGATGTGAATCTGCTCTCAAGATATTACCAAATATATTTAAAATCTTCTCTGAAAATTTATAGGTTAATATCCAAGAAAGAAATAACTAGAAAGGGGATAGTTGTGATGTTTGTTTTTTATTCTAGAAGCCTTCATCTATATTATGTCGTGTGCACGAGGACAAGATGATCTATTCATTATTGGTAGTGTAATGATGGCACCTTTTTTTATACCAAGTCACATATAGTTCCTCTTGTAAGATAGCACTGAAGTAGCTTGGAAGGCACTTTTAGTTTTGGCGATTCCACACATTTTTGAGCTTAAGTCCTTTTAGTTTGTATTGTCCCTGCCTCTACCAAAAACTAATTTGCAGTAAAATATGCAACTTAAATAATTTTCATTATTAGAATTAGGTGTGTTCACAGAGAAAGCATTATCTCATCAAATCTTCAGTTTGATAAGGAAGATCTAGGAAGCTGTATTTGGCTTTGTGTCTAGAAGGATAGATACCAGTTTCCACTGGCATCAGCCTTAGTTTTGATTTAACATTTAGAAGTGTACTTCCTGGATTATTGCTAAGAGTTTGAGTTGAATTTATGAATTTCTGTTATAATCTTTCCTGCCTTTCTCTCCACTGCTGATGTTGTACTCACTTGCTGCCGTGTTCTGTGAGTGATGTATTGCTGACTCAGATCCCTTCCTTCTTTTCTGGAAGTCGTTTGATGATATGACTAGGCCTAGAAATAAAGATTTAAAGGTATATTTTCAAGAAAAAAAATGCTTGTTTGTCCCGAGTAATGAAAGATTTATCTCTTCTAGAGATGATTATTTTAGAGATTTAAAGATAAAAACACATCTATTAAAAATAGTTTTAATTTAAATGTCCATTTTAATTAGCCATGAAACGTAGATGGAATTTCGGTGTGGATGTTTCTTCTTATTCCTATTTTATCACTTTAATTTTCTGTCTTTTATATTTCTATCTAAATTTTTCCTTTTATAGGAAAGTGCTTCCTTGGCAGATAGATTGATACAGGTATAGTTTTTTTTTTTTTCTTTTCTTATTTTTCTTTTTAGTATTTTCACTAACCCATAAAGAAAATCCTAAACTTAGAAATTCATACTTAATGCATGCAATTTTACATGCATTTTTATAGTTATAATTCTTTGGGCTATCATATGGATGTATACATAATGTTTTGATATACGTATTGTCATTAATTGGACGCCTACCTCTCTGCACGTTTTAGAGCTAACCTTATTTTTGAAATATTTACTTCAAATGGCAAACAGTGAATTCTGTGACATTAACCACTGTTCAATGAAAATTTTAGCCCTGCATGTACAACTCAGTAATATTGCATGAATTGCATTGTTTATCGACTAAGAGAATTGTTCTTAAGACTGTCAGATGAAAATTTCATTTAGTTTCCTCAAATTTACTAGAGTAAAATAACAAGTTTCTAGCTAATAATTACCTAGGCTGCTCTGTTCTCTGAGGTATTTTTTATTTTTAATATGTCAAAAAATAACTAAACTTCACAAAGGCAGTCTTTCTTAAATCTATTCTAAATTGCTTTATACGTACAAAAAAAAAATTATGTCCTAAGGGACAAGTGACAAGAGCCCAGGAGGCTGAGGAAAACTACCTCATAAAACGGGAGTTGGCCACCATCAAACAGCAGAGTGATGAGGCCAGCGCTAAGCTGGAGCAGGCTGAAAGCACCGTCAGGGAGCTCCGGCATCATCATCTCTGGGTAAGGAGTTGGTAGCCTTCTTCACCTTCCCCTTCCATCACATTTGTGAAAGCACAGCTTTAACAGAACTACTGAGGCACTCCCCTGTGTGCTCTGTCGTTCAGAGGAGTCCTATTGTGGCTATAACGATTCTTGTTCTTCTCTTTTGTCTGTGGTTTTGATAGAAATAGATCATATTTTTTTATGTTATATCCCAAGTCATAGAAAATAAGCAATGTGCAGCTGCTTTTTAGATAGTTAGATGTCACTTTTATAGGAGGTAATCCTGACATCAACTGGTTTTTGATCATTGTAAAGTGAAGTCACTGCTCAGCATTTTGCATATATGTACTTAAAAACTTTTATAATGTTGGCAACTTATATTTTGTGAAATACTCTAGCTCAGACTTCCTGTATCAGAATGAATTATGAGTTAAAGTATATGCTTATATTTACTTGAAGAGGAGAAAGGTTTTCAAAGAGGGAGAGTAATTCTAAAAAATATAAATTACTGCAGGGTAGTGGCAGTGCATGAATGAACATTTCTCTTACTCAGCAAAACTAAGGCACATCATGTATTCAGAAGTTAGAGGACCAGAAGGAAAAGGGCAACGAAAGCCATAGACATGAATTGTGGTTTTTCTATTAGTGAAGGCAGTTAAGAAAAAGGGAATATTAAAGTGATACCAAAATGACCACAGTTGCAATAGCTTGTTCTGCGTTTAATAGCAAGACATGAAACAGAAAAAAGAATTCTTAACAGTGAGATGGAAATGATTTGTCAGTGCACTATTATCTGTTTGGAAGGAAAGTTATGTGATTGCATTAGCATCAGTTTCAGCTTTGATACAGTTTCACCACAAAACATACAAGACAGTTAATGTTGACCCCTGTGAGAGTGAACCTAACCAATAGAATGCTAAAATGTAACAGAATCTCCATACTCTTTTGAAGGCCAAACAGACCTGCATTGTGGAGCTAAGATTTACCAGTGAGAAAACAGATCTTTACTTTTGAGTTTCCGTTTCCACACTAAGAGGATAATTTCTTAAATTGCAGTAACTGTTGGTCATAGAGATAAGGCTATGAGGGTGCACAGAATAAGTGAAATTTAGTAGCATAGCCTTGAGTGAATTTTTTAAGTTCAAGTTGTATACCTGACACATTAAAATACCTTGCAAAATGGTTGTAGAAATAGTAGAAATTGCATTTTCAGAAAATGAGAGATACAGCGGGCTTTAATGTAGACATGCATTTCTCACAGACAGCAATAAGTGAATGTTAGGCTTGTTAATGTGGCCTTGGCTATATGCTTTATGAGAATTCTAAAAAAATATTTTATGGCTTAGAAAAGCTGATTTTTCTGTGTCAAAACAGAAAAATGTTACTTTTGTAGCTATAGCTGAAAATTAAGTTATTTGGTAAGTTGTTAATGAATATTTTTCTAGTCAAGCCAGAAATTAAGATAGAAATAGTAAATATAAATGGTTAACTACGCCACCCAGAGACTACTCATGTTCCTCTGCAAAGGCATTGAAGGGCTTTGGCCTTATATTAGACTGTCCATTACACATAGTATGTTCAAGAACTTTATACGTGAATTATTTTAAAAAATAGAGCCAGCATTTTAGATGATAAACTAAGATCAATTCTAATCTTAAATATTACAAACGTTTAATTTCTATTTAGAACAAGAAGATAGATTATTTCACAAAATTGATGACCCTGCCCTTAGAATTAAGATTCAAATATTTATCTTATCAGTGCCATATGTAACAAAAGTTTAGGAGATTTGAATTGAGAGAATCAGAACCTTATTCATTGCAATTTAGACAAAAGAAGTACATTGCAAAGTGGTAGATATGCAAGTGAGTACAATGTATTGCTAAATATTTTGGTTATAGTCTTTCTTTAAATAAAACTTTGTGAATGTTTGTACTCTCAAAATTTGTGTTTAAAATCCATATTCCAGCAGGAGATGAGTTTCTAATACAACTTCTTATGACTGCCTTCTACTACTGCCAGATTAGCAGTGTTTTATATGGTTTATGAGCTTTGGTTTCTATATGTGGAACTAGGTTTTAGTCCTATTTGCTAACTGTGATCTTTGATATTCAGTGCTCTTTTGTTTGGTTTCAGAAATGATTTAAGTAGAGCTAGACCATTTCAGGTCTCTCATTTTTTTTCCCACATAGTTTGTTGGATTTAGGTATGTAATTGATGTGTTTTAAATGTAGAGGGGTTGCATAATTGCCACAATAAAAATGACAATTTCCATCACTCTTATAATGTTCTATGTTACAATTCATTCTCCACCCTCATCCCAGCAACCTATACCTGAATACTTTGTGGTGTGCATACATACATGTGGGCAAACACAAGATATGCTTACAGAAGCATGCAGAGTTCTGTGCTGGATGAGGCAGCAGGTGATTAGGGTAGGATCAGAAGAAAGCAAGTGGAAACTACCTCAAGGCTGGCCTTGGATGTATCTTAGTAAGGGGCGTGCTTCTCTTTAGACTGGGTAAGAGGTCTGGAGCTAGAGAAGTGAGCTGCAACAGGTCATCAGTTCAAGGTCTGTGGGACTATAGCTCCCAAAGCAATTGAGAAATAGAGTAAGAATTTGTGTTATCTGGATTTTCACTGATTGATGAGGAGAGAGCATCTTTGGTGCTTATAGGGGCTGTTATTTACAGCCAAGCTTTTATGTGATTTCAGGATATGATATTTGGATAGGAGACCAATTCTGTTTGTTGTGAAGAGGACAGATTTTATGTTCACCTACTTAGAAATATGGTGAGTGTATTATCCAATTCTCAGGTCATTGTGACAGATTAGATGGAACAAATCAATTCTCAGGGAGGAAGTTTATTTGGGTCATGGTTTCAGCTCATAGTGAATTGGATCTATTTCTTTGAACCAGTGGCAGCATTTATATCTTGATGAGAACTCAAAATGTAGGAATCCTGATCCTCATAGCAGCCAGGAAGCAGAGAGATATGGAACCTAGTGTCTCTTTCAAGGGTACACCTCTAGTGTTACACCCCCAACACTATACCACTGTTGTTGGTTGTTTTTTACTCTTTGCTTTTTGGGGGGGAGGGACACCACCCATTTTCCAAATAAATCCACATGAAGACTTATTCTTTCTTATGAATGCCCAAACTTAGCTTGGCTTGTTTTCTGCAAGCTTTTCTTAACCTTAATTATCTCATCCATCTTTTGCTTCTGGGCTTTTACCTTTCTCTATTTCAGTATTTTCTTTTCTTTCCTTCTTAATCCATGTCTGGTATGTGACTGGGTGACTGGCCCCTTCTTTTCTCCCTCACTCCTTATTCTCTCCCCCTAGATTTCTCTCCTATTTATTCTCTCTGCCTGCCAGCCCTGCCTACCCTCTCTCCTGCCTTGCTATTGAACATTTAGCTCTTTATTAGACATCAGGTGTTTTAGACAGGCAAAGTAACACAGCTTCACAGAGTTAAACAAATGCAGCATAAAAGAATGCATTACATATTTGCATCATTAAAACAAATGCTCCACAGCACAAACAAATGTAACACATTTAAAAATAATATACAACATACCCCATTTCCAAAGGTTCCATATTCTTCCATATCCTTTCTTTTGAGAGACATTCAGGATCTCAACTATAGCAGTTGGCCCCGTAGGTGAATGAGGTGGGTTCAGTTGCTGAGATCTGGAAGGAACAGGTTTAACAGGCTGCTGTGTGGCCACTGGAAGTTTACATAACTTGACAGCTGAGCGTGACTCTTGTTCACTGCCAATTTTCAGAAGTTAAAGATGGAACTAGTCAGTCCACAGTTTTAGGCATAATGTGCTAATTAAAATAGTGGTGTGGTGATTTGAATGAGAATGACTCCCACTGGCTCATACACTGGAATGCTTAGTCCCTGTCTAGGAAGTATTTAGGAAGAGTGGCCTTATTGGAAGAGGAATGGCAAGGGGTATGTGGGCTTTGGGAATTTAAGCCAGGCCCAGTCTCTTTCTCTAGCTCCATCTTGCTAATCAGATACAAGCTCTCAGCTACTGTTCCAGAGCCATGCCAGTCTACTTGCCCCCATGTGTCCATTCATGATGATCATAAATTAACCCTTTAAAACTGTAATCAATTAAATGCTTTCTTCTATAGGTTGCCCTGGCCATGGTATCTCTTTACAGCAATAGACCAGTAACTAAGATGGAAGAAAATTAAGGATGGAAAGTTAGAGCATCTGTATCAAAGCAGATTTCAGAGTCAAATAATATCAGACTGTCCAAAATAGCAAGTGTTAGCTCTCTAGAGTGTAACAATACTACATAAGATTGTATATATTTTGGAATATATAGCACTTAAGATTGTGCATATTTTGGAATAGGTAGCATTTGGTGTTCTTACCAATAGAAAAAAGGCTTTGATCTTAACTGATAAAACAGATGATGTGAACAAACTCATAGTTGTAACCCTTAAGAGTTTGTTTTAGATTATATGTGTTGTGTGTGACTGACTGTGTGTGAGTCTGAATGTAAGTGTGCAGTGTCCAAAGAGGCCATAAAGGGGCTTCTGGAGCTGCAGTTACTAGTAGTTGAAAGCCTGCTGATGTGGGTGCTGGGAACTGAACTCAGATCTTCTGGAAGTGCAGTGCATTCTTTTAACCACTGAGACATCTTTCCAGCCCCAACACGATTATAGTCTTTAAATACTCCTCTCAGTGACTGGTAAAAGCCAGTTGGTAACAGATCATTATTGAAAAGAAAGTCTGAAGAGTTCTGTTGCCACATTGAGCTGATGGGCATTTATCAAACAGTATCAAAAAGCAGCAAAATACATGGGTAAAAAGTATGGATAAAATGTTTGTAAAGACACATTCTGGGTCATAAACTTTTAAGATATGTATTTAATATTTGTAGATGCATATAATGTGCTTTGTCTTTCTTCTCCTCCCCCTTCTGCTTCTCTGTATAGCTTTGGAGCTTTGTAGAGCAGGCTGTCCTTGAACTCATAAATATCTGCCTGTCTCAGCCTCCCGAGTGTTGGGATTAAAGATATGTGCCACAACCACTCAGCATATTTTTGTTGTTATTGTCAATCTCTTAAATATTTAAAATAACTAAAGTATCTTCTTCAACTTTGTCAGCATTCATTCAGTTAGAAATAAGTAATAGAGGGGCTGGAGAAATGATTAGTGGTTAAAGTATTTGCTGTGCAAGCATTTAGATGCTAGGTAAGAGTAACAGTCTGTCTGTAATTTCAGCACTTAGAAGAGGGAGGTGGGATCCTGGAAGCAAGCTAGTTAATCAGACCATCTTGTATTGGAATGCAGCACGAATTCTAATTGTAATGAAAGAGACTCAGCCAGATGTCAGGGAAAGGCTGAAATATCAGAGAGAGGAAACACCATAGTCAAATCTCACCCAGCTGTCTTCCAGCTTCCTCAGCCTCTCTCCTGGTCGCTTCTAATTGCTCCTGTTTTCTTATGCCTGCCTTAAATACCCTTCTCCCCAGTGGTATCCCATCCAGGTTGGGATTAAAGGTGGCAGCTACTCTATTTGGTAGTCAGCCTTGAACTCACAGAAACACTGAAAGTTCTCTGTCTCTGGAGTTATGGGAATAAAGGCATAAATCACCACTCCCAGGCTTTTCCTGTGTTAGGATTAAAGGTATGTGCCATTGAAGCCCAGCTGTTTGGTCTTGTGCTCACAGATCAAGAACTTCCTAAGCTATGTCTGCCGAGTTTTTGACTATGGGTTGATTTCTTGATATTCCAGGTTTTATTGAATATGTAACATATCACCACATTGGAATCATAAGCTTTTGGTTCAGTTGAGGGATCTTACCTCAATGAATAAGGTAGAAAGCAGTCACTCCCTCACACATGCACAGGCACACGAGAGAGAGAGAGAGAGAGAGAGAGAGAGAGAGAGAGAGAGAGAGAGAGAGAGAGGGAGGGAGGGAGGGAGGGAGGGAGGGAGGGAGGGAGGGAGGAGAGAGAGAATTAGTAATAGACAACACCTGGAAATTTTTCAAATGCTTGGAAGTTAATACCTTTTTACATATGAGTCAAGTTGGGGGTCTGAAAGGAGACTGTTAATTAATAGAAGATACAACTTATGAACACTTGGGAGCTTCATTTATTGCAATGCTTAGTAGAGAAATTTAAAACAATGCTTGTGTTATGAGAGACACTAAGTCTTAAACCAATAATTTGTTTTTCCCTTATGAATATAGGTATATTAGAGCAAATTGAATTTAAAGCAAAAAGAAAAAGGAAAAGGAAATTATTGAATAAAAAGCTACACAAAGCAAAATACAGAGCGTCAGTATAACCAAAAGCTGTGTCTTTGAAATGATCAATTAAGTTGGTAGGCCCTGCCTATAATGACTAAAGAGGGAGAAACAGATGAGTAACAATGACTTTTTACAGATAGAGCTCCATTGTTTTATTTCATATTCTGAATTTTTCTGATTCTTCCCCAGTGTTTCATTGTATTTTTTAAATATCCATTCATTCATTCATTCATTCATTCATTCATTCATTTATTATATATACAGTGTACAGAAGAGGGCACCAGATGTCATTATAGATGGTTGTGAGCCACCATGTAGTTGCTGGGAATTGAACTCAGGACCTCTGGAAGAACAGTCAGTGCTCTTAACCTCTGAGCCATCTCTCCAACCCCCTCATTGTAATTTTTAATAAACTAGTCACAATTAGATGTTTACATGAGAGAGAGCATTGTAGACTTCCTCTTGTTTTCATTAGACCAGTGATGGATTGTTTACAGGTTTAGGTTAGTTACTGTAGCTTTCCTTGTTAAGATGTGGCTTCTTCACACTTTTAACTGTTAAGCAATTCTGTTGGGAATACTTTTGTATCAAGTAACTATAACTGTTTCTTGGTATCCTTAGGATCATTGAGTCTAAGAAGTACACTTAAATCTGTGGCTGCTCAACTCAAACAGCATAGCATCATTTAGCATAGGATATGTATGTGTATGTATATGTATCCTCTACATATCCTTCTGTGTACTTTAAATAATCTCTAGGTTACTTATGCCTAATGTGGTGTAATTAAAATGTAAGTAAAAAGTTGTTATATATTGCTTAGAAAATAATATCAAGAAAAAGATATGCTTAAGACAGATACTTCAGACTGAGAAATCAGCTCTCAGTCTGCTCAGGGTAGCAGAAGGAAGGCCTCAGAGTCATGAAGGGAAAAGGTGTAGGTATAAAGGAAGGGCCAACTCACATGTTCTTAAGGTAACTATCTCTCCTTTTCACACAAAACCTTAGCCATTGTGTGAGCTAATATTAAAGGCTGTTTTACATTTTTAAGTAAACAATAAAGATACAACCATATTATAAACATGTAAAAAATATCACAAGGTTTTTTTCTCTCAGACATGTAAAAGTCTCGCTGACCATAGTCAGGGCAAAGCTTCAGTGTCAGCCAGGGTCCTTGATGTAGCAGAAAGTCATGTAGCAGGGCAAGAGACAGTGACCTAGGAATCACCTGAATACTTAAGACGTATACTTTTACCCTGCTTAGACAGTTAGCTGGACCTTGAATTTTATAACATAAATATGAAGTTAGTAATGCAGAAAGTCAATTACTAAGACTGTGAGTTATGTTTATAAATGTTACCTATTAGACCTTTTCTGCCAGGGAAAAACTGGCATTGAAGTTGTTACATGCCTGACCTTGCTAAACTCCTGGGAACTTGTCCTTGAGCACTTCATCTCCAGGGCAACTAGCCTTATTTTGAATTTGCTGAGATCTTAGCTAAAGGCCTGGCTGTTACTTGAAAGTATATTTTATTCATCAAAATTACATAGAATAAGAAAAGTCATTCTTTCTACAAGTCACTGACAATAGTGCCCCAAAAGGGTAAAACACCACCAAGGGGCTATGGAAACAATCCCATAGCTGTTCTTTTAGGGAGTTAGGGTGTTGGCACACAAGAGTTACAGACAGAAAACAACTAATGTCCACAGCGAGTCATCCCACTGGCTTTGCCTGGTAGGACCAGTCAACAGATGTCCCCATGGACTTTGCCTAATGGGACCAAATCATGACTGTTGTTTAGAGGAACTCCTCCACAGACTTTGCCGAAAGGGGTTCCCTAACACAGTCATTCTTGTGGAGGTCGCCCTTTAAATACTGGCTGTTATCTGCTGTACATACCACCATGGCCCTCAGCATGCAGATTTGTCAAACATTCCATCCTTGGGGTGTGACCATAAATATGGAGCCCACTTGTGTAGGGGTTCCATCTTTCTGTCTCCATCTGTCTTTTATCTAATTGTTTGGATATCTGTGAAATTTGTCAAGTTAGCATCTCATTAATTTTCCATAGTGGTGGTTTTCACTTTTTCTCACTTGTTCTGCACTTATTAGTGTTCTTCTGAGAGAAAATATTTCTAATTTTCCTCCTTTAGCCTCTTTTTCCCTCCCAACCCATCACTACAGCCTCCTTTGTATCACTGTAGGTTCATAGACTTTTAGTTGTTCAATTTTTCAGATGATCTTTAATGGTTTAATGCAATTGCTATAATGATATGTTATACTCATTTAAATTTAAAAAGTGTAAGGCTTACCTTTTACTTATCATTAGAAGTTATAAGTTTTTCTAAATAATTTTTTTGAGAAAGTATGTTCAATAGCACATAGGAGTTTTTCATACCTGACTTATCCAGTGGATTTGTTTTCTTTACAAAATTGATAACTTCTTTCAGTTTGTTAGGGTATGCACACATGCGTTATGTATTCTTAGACACACACACTTAAAAAATAATGTTTTAAATAAAAATTTTGGCTTTAATCTAAAGATTAAATCTTTTAATTTACATGTAGTGTTTGTCTTTCTTTTTAGTAAATAAGAGGTTACTAAAGTGACAGTATTTGTTTTCTTACCATTTCTTTATCATTAACAGCAATTAAAATAACTGGAGATAAATTTCCATTTTAAAGGATTTATGCAGTTTTTTAGGTATTAGAAGGAAATCATATTTAAATGATAGATTTTTTTTTTTTGGTAGGACTGGAATTTGAATGAGAGGCTCATGTATACTGGACATATACTCTAACCAACTAGCTGTATTCTTAGCCCTCTATTTAATTTTTGTTTTGGCACATGGTCTTACTGAGTTGCATAGGGTGACCAGAATTCATGATGTAGTCCAGACTAGCTTTGAATTTCTAAATCTTCTTTCTCAGCTTCCCAACTGCTTAAGTTATATGCAGGTGCTACTATGCCTGATGGATTTAAAAACAAATATAAAACACAGTCCTTTCGGGCATAAGGGTCAGAATGGTAGTGAACATTTTGGGGGTGGGGAGCATTTACTGGAGGAGATCAGAATATGCATTTTTGTTACAAACACCTGCTCTGGAGTATTCTGCCTTTTGTGGTTGTTTATTTCTTTCTGAAGCTTATGAACATGACATGTACTGTCTTACAATTTTATTTTGTATTTACATGTACTATTAAATATTTTGTCTTGGGAATAGCAAAAACATTGTGTCATTTTTAAAAGCTCAAAATTACAAAGTGGATATTTGAATGAAATTAAAACATAAAAATGAGGGTGTGCATCAGTACCCTCAACTTCATTCATTCATTTATTTATTGCTGTTGTGCTACAGCTTTTATATAGAATGGATGGGCTTTCAGAAACTGCAAGTGGCCTCTTGGCACATGTGAATACCGGTGGGGTAGAGAAGGAGAGAAGACACGTCATGCCTCTATGTTTTGTTCTTTTGTGTAGCATCTGTTTTTTTCTCTTCTCATGTTAATCTATGCAAATAATTTTTAAAAATGGACTTCTTTATCTTTTATTATGAATAAAATCATATTTTTATCCGTGTATATCCTTGTTCAAGCTCCCTTTCCCCCTCCCACCCCTTCCAATCATCCTCTCTTCTCCACATCTCTTTAAAAAATTGACATTTATAAAATAAATAGAATTTTGCTTCCTTAGAGTTTTATTTCACTTTAGTTGGTGTGCTTGTTTTTACTTTCAATGCATTAAAATAGAATTTTTAGTCTTGATATGCTTCTGTAGTCTGAAACATGAGCTAAATAAGCAGTCTTAGGAGATTGCGTTATCCATACTGAAAAGAAAAAAAGGGAAGTTAATGTTTTGTTGTTGTTGTTTACCTTGATTTTAAGTAACATTTTGACATGCTATCAACATAAAAATCATTGAGTTATTTTATGTGCTAACTTTTGATTCTGGTGCTGGGGGTTTGAACACAAGGGACTTAACACTGAAAATTTGTGTCTTTTGTGTCTAACCATACTCAGCAAGGATTAGGCGTATTTCAAGTACCAAGTGACCATGTGAGGCTAATAGTTACCCTGTTGTCTATATAATCAGAACCAATTCTTAGTATCTTGAGAGTGGACAGAAAGAGGACAGGTACTTTGTTTGAACAAGGTTGAGGATTGTAATAACTCTGTTACACGGTCATCCTCAAAGACACCAGAACTGGGCCTTCTCCCTCCTCTACCCCTCTTTATTCTTTTTCCTTTTTTCTTTCCTTTCCTTTTTTTCTTTTTCTTTTCTTTTTTCTTTTTCCTTTTCTTTCCTTTTTTTTCTTTTCTTTTTAAACTCATTTGTTAGGAAAAAAGGAAATTGGAGTTCTGGGTAGATAGAATTTTACTTTTTAGTTGCTCATAATACCCACATTATATAATTTTATTAATTTTCCTGTATGTGTATATTTATGTGTTTTCATAAAATTTCAGTATATGTCTATAACCTTTAGCATAAGTGCAGCTCTACCTACAACGAAGATTTTGTGCTGCAGCTGGAGAAGGAATTGGTCCAAGCCAGACTGAGTGAAGCTGAGTCTCAGTGTGCACTGAAGGAGATGCAGGATAAAGTGCTGGATATAGAGAAGGTAAAAACCTCAAATCTGATGGGAGCCGTTCAGTACTTACTAAAGAACTGAATTAGGCCTGAAGTTTTTTACATGTGAGGAACTATGTATTAGTTACTGAATCAGCAAATAAGGGAGTGTTGCTAGTTGGTAGAGTGTTTGCCTAGAATGTCTGAGGTCCTGGCTTCAGGCCCTAGCTCCACATAAAGCCAGGTATGGTGGCACAAACCTGCAATTCCAGCACTCAGGATGTAGAAGTAGCAGTTCAGGCTCAGCCTTGGTTATTTGGTGAATTGGAGATCAGCCTGTCATACCTGAGGGAGAGTAGAAAGTCCTTTCCTGTGTCGCTGAGTTCAAGACTATTCTATGCTTCCTCCTCAGTCAGATTATTACTATAGCTCTGTGGTATATCTTAAAAAATGGAGTATTGATACTTCTAGCAGTTCTTTATTAATCAATATGTTTTAGGTATTCTAGGATTTTTGTGTTTCCATATAAAGTTGAAGATTGATTTTTTTTCCCCCAATTTCTTTTAAGAATTATGTTGTAATTTTTATGGGCACTGCATGGAATCTGTATATTGCTTTTGGTAGGGTGACTATTTTTACTATGTTAATCCTACCAGTCCATGAGCCTGGGAGATATTTTCATCTTCTGATGTCTTCTTCAATTGAGAGTGCCAGTTCTTCCTGGTTCCTTTCATACAAATCCTTATAAATTTCCATATTTAAGAGTACAGACAGGGATGAATTCTATCCCCAGAATCCACATGGCAGAAGGAGAGAACCGCAGGTCACCTTCCACCTTCCACAGATACACACACAGGCATACAAAACTAATTTTTAAAAAAGTATGATAAGTTTTTTTTAATTTAATCTTTTCTCTGACTTTAGAAGAATAACTCATTTCCTGATGAGAATAACATTGCAAGGCTTCAGGAGGAGCTCATTGCTGTGAAGCTGAGGGAAGCCGAAGCTATTATGGGCTTGAAAGAGCTTCGACAGCAAGTCAGAGATCTGGAAGAACATTGGCAAGTATGTAAGACTTGGTGTGCATTTCCAAAAAGAACTAAAATCAAAGTACTTAGTTTGTGTGAATTTGAAATACCTGGTAACCAACAGTAGGTGATGAAAAGAAATCTTGCTTAGTGTCACAATTGAGAACATTTATAACTTGAAAATACATATAAGATGTTCTTTATATAATTCTTAAAGTGAAGCAAAAGATAAAGTAGAAACCAGGTCATGTTTTTATTATTGCTTTGAACTTTTCTTAGAGAACTATTAATATTCCTCTTATATAGTAGAGTTCTTTTTTATTAAGTATAACATTTTTATTCTTTGAGAATGTTATACATGTATACAGTGCATTTTGATCATATTCATCCTCATGGCTCTTCCAAATCCTCTCAGATAAACTTCCAACTTCAGACCTTATTTTTTTCCTTTTAAACTCAATAGTCCAGTTTGTGTTGACCATATACTTGTGAGCCTGGGGTCATCCATTTGAGCATTATTGATCTACTAGGGACTACATTACTAAGAAAACTGACTCTTCCTTATCCAGGAACAACTGTCAGGAGTTCTTTAGCTATTAGTGGGCTCTCAAGAGCCTAACCCCTTCATGTTGGAATGTTAGCTGGCTTTATCTTATACAGGTCTTGTGTTGGCAAGCACACCTGCTGAGATTACATGTGGTCCTGTCAGGACCAGAAGACACTGTTTTGTTCTGGGCTTTCCCAACCACTGACTCTTAGATCCTTTTCATCTCCTTTTCCACACTGGTCCCTGAGCCTTGAGGGGAGGGGCATGACACAGATGTCTGATTATGACTGAGCACTCTCTGACATTGATCAGCCGTTGCCCACTGCACAAAGACTGACCTGTGGTGTGGAGCTGGAGCTGAGAGGACACTTGGCAAACAAAGATTGCTTTGCTGTTGGGTACATTGTTGAGAAGTGTGAAACAGCTAGGGGGGCACTAAGGTAGATTTGTAAATGTCTGACTTCTTTTGAAAATGCTTATTACAAAATAAATGACACTAGGTATATTCCCACAAATGTATCTACTTGTAAGGGAAATTTGATAAAGAACAAATGTAACAACTTGTAAGACAGAAGAGAATCAATTTTTTTAACAGTACAGTTTTAGAATGGTGATCTTGGTTTGAACTGAGGGGGGGAAGAGACATCTAGTAAAGATTGAAATTAGTCTTTAGGGGGCCTGTGAGATCAGTCAGTGGATCAGGACGCTTGCTGCAAGGCCTCATAACCAAGGCTGAGAATCTGAAGTGGGTCCCCTGGACTCACAAGGTGGAAGAGAACTGATTCTTTCCTGTAGGTTGTTCTCTGACCTCCATGTGTGTGCTATGGGGCAACCCACCCCCAACCAGTGAATAAATGTAATTAAATTTTAAAAGAACAAAGGAAATTAGTCCTTGATATTGTCATGACCTTTAAGAAAATTTATTTTGAAAAATACCCATCTGCAACAAAGTATCAGTTAAGCTAGACACAGTGATGTGATGTGTATCTAGAATCCCAACTTAGGAGGCTGAGACAGGAAAATCATAAGCCCAGAGCAGAACAAACCAACCAAAAGCTTCTCACAAGCAAATACATTGCCCTTGGACAATGCTTAAATATGTGTTCTTTAAAGCTACTCTTATTTTGATAAAGTAATTATTGCAATATAATGTTTTATGCTTTAGCGCCATTTAGCTCGAACTTCTGGAAGATGGAAAGACCCACCCAAGAAAAATGCTTTGAATGAGTTACAAGATGAACTCATGAGCATTCGCCTTAGAGAAGCCGAAACACAGGCAGAAATAAGAGAAATGAAGCAAAGGATGATGGAAATGGAAACGCAGGTATGATGGGCAGGTCCAGTTGCATTGGAAATAGCACTGGATCAGAGTCTTACAGTTATGTAACTAAAAATAACATTTATAGTATTTCACTATAAAGTTATGAAGAGTGAAAAATCTAAGCTTTAGATGGGAAATGTAAACTTCATGCCATTGTGCTTAGGGGTGATAAATGAGTCAAAAACTTAACATATCATCCTTAGAATTAAGGTAAAAGGTGAAGTCTAGACAGCAGTTTTTTAGTCCTGAGCCAAGAGCTAAAACTTACCTATTGCTTCTTTTTGCCCTTATTCTCTTGAGATAGCGTCTGTCATTGAACCAGGATCTTGGCAATGTTTTTATTTACTTAAGAATTTTTTTTTTTATTCACTTTACTTACCAACCACAGTTTCCTCCATCCCTCCTCCTCCCACCCCCAGCCTCCCTCCCATGCAACCACCTCCTTCAAAAGGGAAAGTCCCAAGTCAGCAAAGCCTGGGTTGGCAGTTGAGGCAGGTCCAAGCATTGCCCCTACATCAAAGCTGGCAAGGCATCCCACTGAGGTAATGGGCTCCAAAAAGTCAGCACCGGGGATAGATCCTGATTCCACTGCCAGGGACCCCTGTCTCCCACATGCAGAAGGTCTAGTTCAATTTTATGCAAGCCTCACAGCTGTAGATTTAAAGTTCATGAATTCTCATGAGCTTGGTTCAGTTGTCTCTGTAGGTTTTCCACACCATGATCTTGGACACTCCCCCCCCCCCCCCCATATAATCCCTTCTTCCTCTCTTTGACCTGACTCTTGATAGAGGAAGACATTATGGAGTTAGGGAGAAACCTGATGCTAGGGAAATTCCCAGGAACCTAAAGGATGACCCCAGTTTAGACGACTACCAGTAACAGAGTGCCTGAACTGGCCTTCTGCTGTAATCATGTTGGTGACTACCCTAAATGTCATCAGAGAGCTTTTATCCAGTAACTGATGGGACAGACACAGAGATCCACAGCTCAGCACCAGGCTCAGCTTCGGGAGAACATCATGTTTTACAATTAAGCTAGCTGGCCAGGAAACTCCAATAATCTTCCTTCTTGTATCCCTAAACACTCCAGCTCTAGTGTTACAAATGTGAGCCTGCGTTTATATGAATGTGGCATCTAAACTCAGGTTTTTATACTGATAACACCAGACACTTCTGGCCATTGTCCAGCCCTGTTTTGTGGAGTTTTTTGACACAGCGTATGCAGTATCCCTGGCTGGCTTATTACTCACTCTGTAGCCTGGATTAGCCCCAAACTAGTGACACACTTGCTCCAGCCTCCCAGTGCTGGGATTATAGGTACAAACATATTTTTTTTCCTTAACCAGAGTTTTAATCTCTACTTTGACCCTTCAACAAAATTTAAGCAAGCCAGACTACATTCAGGTTTATTAGGGTTACCTTATTACACAAATTAAGAAAGTATTTGTGTAGCAAGGTTCCTCAACCTGAATATATAACATTTGGGGTAGAAATTGTTTGTTTATGTAGCTAGCCTATGCATCATAGGATATTTAGTAGAACCCTGGCCTCTGCCCTCCAGATGTTCTTCTATGTAATAATTAAAACTGTCTCCATACATTTCCATTAGAGAATCACAAGTGTCAACTATTATGTACATTTTACCTTTTCAAGTTATAATGTGATCCTGAGTAATAATTTAAAGTTTAAGTGTAATAAAATCATCCCCTCAGGTCCTTTTCTTTGTTACATTCCTGTCTTAAATGTATTTGGCCTAGGATGTGCAGATTGTTTTGCCTATAAAACTTGTCCTATGGGATTCATGGTGTTGATTACAGGATCTCTCCTGATTCTGAAGTCTCCAGATGCCCAAGTTCCTTAAATAAAATGGTTGATTATTTGTGTGTAACCCATGTACCTTCTTCAGTATGCTTCAAGCCATCCCTAGGTACAATGCTTAATGTAGCACAGCAGCAATAGAAATAATTGTTACACTATATTATTTTGGGAATAATTATAAGAAAAGTCTTCACATGTGCAGTACAGATATAATTTTAAAAATTTCAGTCCCTAGCAGTTTTAATTCATGGATACATAGGGAAGGACAACAGTGCATATTACTGATTGATTTTCAGAGTATTTATTCAGTCAGTAGGGGGCATAGTTTACTCATGTCTCATTCTGTATTCTAGTGAACAAATAGGTCATTCCATGTCAGGCATGCTAGTAAATATGCAGTGTCTTTAGGATAAACATATCTTGTTTCATATCATCCAATTGCTTTCTCAAAGTTTTACTGCAATTAAAAAATAAGGAAGAGGTTAAAATTATGAAAAGTAAAAATTACATTTTATAATGGGAAGTCTTATTTTTATGAAAATTTATATACTTATATGTGTATATTAATATGTTTATATGCATGGGGGATGAATTAAGTTCAAGACATAGTTTGGAGAACCTTTGAAATCTGAAGCATTGTCTAGCCATTAAAATACTGACAGCTTAGCAATTAAACACCACAGACTATATATAAAATGACTCAGAAACTGAATCTAAGTTCAGAGTGAGAAGTTGCCACCTCACACAGGAAAAGGCATTTAACTATAAGTAGGTAATTTGGGGAAAGACTTTCTAGAGGATTTGTATTTCAAACTGCTGGACATTGTATCTGTGACTTGTGCTAGATTTTCTGAGTCACTAGTTTGTAAATGCTAGACCTTGGCCTGGTAGTAATCATGAAGTTTTATGTAACCTTAAATTTTTTTGAAAAGTCAAAAAAATAAGGCTGTGGTATAATGGTAGTGGTAGTTAGCTACAATATTATTTTGAACACCCATGTAGTCACTGTCCAGAAATTCATCCCTGTTGGTGCATGTAACACCAGCTCCTGCATTTAAACCCTTTCATAGTTCTGACTGCTGAGCCGCTTGTCTTCCTTATATGCAAATTTCATCTGTTGCAAACAGTTCTACTCAGAACACTTATGCATATGTTCCTATGTGTTTTATTCAAGAGTTTATTGAGTGCAGTGTTCTCTCTTTTTCTGTGCTGTGGACACTGTTGCCATCTGGACCATTTGGAATTCTTACCTTGTTGGAACAGTGATTTTTTTTTTTTTTTAATTCATAGAGTAAAACACTTGACTGCAAAAATGAGCAGTTACACTGAGGTAGAATTATCAAAGTACTAAAACAGTTATGTGATACAGAACATTTATACAGAAACACTCAGAATGCATTCCTATTTCTGGATAAAGTTTTAGATTTGGGGTTCGTATATACATAGTTAGACTACACCACAGTCCCTCTTCTTTTTGTCTGTCCACCTGACTTGTGCACTTACATTTCTGATAAACATAGGAGTTTCACAGATGTTTGGTTTTTTTTTTTTAAATGCAGAATGTGCTTAAAAAAAACCCCACCAAACTTAATGTATACTTGAAGTGGTAAGTTTTATAAATGAGCTTTATCTTTATAAACCTATAAAAATTGGCTTTACAGTTTTTTTTATGACTGCCTTGCTTGGTTCGTATTTTGTGGTTCTGTTTTGATTAATTTCAGTCTGTTGAGTCTTTTTATCCCTTTTTTAAATCTTGATCTCTTGGATTTATTTTGGTATTTGGGTTTATTTTGACATTTTCTCCACAGGTGGCTTGTTGAGTGTCCCTTCAAGTAAATTTTTGGTTGTTGCTTTGTGTTTTACAGTAAGCGTCTTTAATTAGAACTGCCTTGAGTAATGAATGTTGAATTAGAGGCAACAGTTGTCTGCTTTGAATTCCTGCATAGTAACTATAGTGTATTCTTTGATCTTCCTCTCTTTTGAACTATTAATGTCATGTGTCTTATGTGAATAATTTTGTCTTAATTGGTTGTTATGTTGCTCTAATGAAATGTATTTTTCTTTCAATTGTTTCCCCATCATCTAGACTGTGTTTCTTTCTAGTGTATCTTTATTTCTTACTTTTTCTCTTTGTGACAGAGTCTCTCTACGGCCCTGGCTGTCCTGGAGCTTCATACTTGATATGTAAACCAGGCTGGCTTTGAACTCATAGACATCCTCCTGCCTCCAAGTCACTGGAATTGAAGGTTTTCAGTATCACACCTGGTTTTGAAGAGTTTTTGTGGTCCTCTGCTGGCAATAGATTTTCTTTGTTTTTTGTTACTTGAGGAAGTATTCATTTCTTCAAGTTTCACAGTTTTATCTAATTGTGTATGTGTGTACAGGTATGTGCGTGTGAGTGTAGATATTCATGGAGGTCAGAGGTATAGGATCCCTTGGAGCTGGAGTTACAGGTGGCTATGAGCCACTGAGTGTGGATACTAGGAATTGAATTTTGGACCCTCTGCAAGAGCAGGATGCACTCTTAACCTCTGAGCTAAACCATCTTTTTTGACATCTATTTCTCTAATTTTAAAGGATAGACACTGCTTTTCATTTGCAGATGTTTTTCTGGGTTCTCCTTTTCCTGATGGAATTGCTGTTATGTTTGTACATTTGCCTCTCCCTTACCCATCATAACTATGCTAAATTCCCTGTTAGATAATTCAGTCTCTGTGTCATGCAAGACTACTTCTGTGCATTATCTTGTCTCTTGTTATGTTTCTTATGTTTTTCTTTGCCTTTTCACATGCTTTGTAAATTTTTGCACACATTTTTATCATGTGCCCCAACAAATATACATAAAAAGGATTGGATGTCTTGATTCACAACATAGGGAAGGGAATAGTAATTGGGTATTTTGTATAGGGCAGTAACTATGGTAAGGAGTTTTTACGCCTAGAAATGGATGCACGCTTCCTCTTGCCAGGCCTTTCATGTGGCAAATTTGAGCTAATACAGTCAGATGTGCAGCGTTGAGGTTTACTCTGTGGTTATATACAGTTCACCACAGAATTCAAATCCCTTTGGCAAGACCTCATTTTTAGAATGAGGTCTGGTTTTCCAGAGGATTCTTTTCCAAAACTTGATGTCTTCATTTTGCATCATGCTCTGGAATTTGGACTATTTCCAGCAGTATTCCTCTGTTACTTGTTGCTGGAAGTTGGAGAAGCAAGGGTATTTCCCATTTCCTGATAAAGCCTTAGCTTTAGGCTCCATTTTGCATTTTTATCAGAGGTGTTTGGCTTTCTTATGCTTCTGCTCATCAGTGGCTGTAGTCCTTAGTCCAGAACATATTACTGCTTCTTCTTCCTGATATAATGAGTTTCATAACCCTAGAGACAACAATATGCTGGTCCTGTGCCAGATAAAGCTTTCATTCCTTGGAAGAGATAGGTAAAGTTGACACTTCTTCCCATAATAGCTGCTTTCCCTTCCCCCATCCCACTGTGGATATAATTCTAAGGCTCTGGCCAACCTTGGTTTTATGCCTGGTGGGGGATATTAGAAGAATGTGTAAGAGAACTTATGTTTTTTCCAGGCCTACACTTGGCCTCCATTAGTCTGATGTTTATTATAGATGAATTTTCTTTACAGTTTATGGCTGCTTTTGCCTTGGTAAGAAGAGTTTAAGTCCCCTCCCTCCTTCACTTCAGACTTCTGGGTAGAATTTAGAGTTCAGACTTGGTTCCCACCCCTACCCTGCCTTATTTAATAAGAAGACTGGAATCATTCTAGTGTTCTATGATATTTTGTGTTCTGACAAATAAAGCTTTCCTGGAGATCAGAGGGCAGAGGTGATCACTAATTAGCCATAGAGGCACAAACCTTTAGTCCCAGTACTCAGGAGGTGGAGATGGTTATAAGATGGGTGGAGACAAGATATCAACCCCCATTTGGTCAGATGATCTAGAGGGGTAAGAAGTCACTGGTGGCTGCTTCTTTACTTCTCTGATCTTTCAGGTTTTTACCTCACTATTTCACTCCTGGTTTTTATTGATAAGACTAATTAGGATCTTGATACATTCTAGCTCTTCTGATCCCCAATCAAAAGTCCTCATTATTTGTTGGTTTGTAACTTCCTATTTCTGTCCTTCAGTCATTTTCTCCTTTTCTGGTTTTAATTTTTTCTTTCACTTTCTCTATATTAGTTTGACATTTATATTTTTTTAAAAAAAATTATTTATTTATTTTTATTGGTGTTTTGCCCATGTGTATGTCTGTGTGAGAATGTTGGATCCTGGAATTACAGACAGTTGTAAGCTGCCATGTGGGTACAGGAAATTAAACTCAGGTCCTCTGGAAGAGCACCTAGTGCTCTTAACCACGGAGCCACCTCTGCAGCCCTATAATTATTTTCTATTAATGTGTACTACCTGAAAAAATGGAAATACTTGCCTTGCTAAACAGATACTAAAGGCTGTAAACTATATCTTGATTTTAAGCAGTAAAGCCCTCAGAAGAACTTTTTTCATACTACACATCATTTTGTAGACATGCTTTATGCCTCCAGATTTTTTGACACTGTTGCTGTCTCATAGATCCAGTGTTCATTTGGATTTGGTACAACTGCTACATCTTTTCTTTTTTCCATCCCCTTTTTTGCCTCTTCCCTTCTTTTTTCTTCTCTGTCTTGCTTTGTTGCCCAGGCTGGTCTCAAAGGATCTATCCAAATAGTTAGGATTATAGTTGTGTGTGTCACTATACTTGGCTTTTTTTTTTTTTTTTTTTAACTTTCTTAAATTGAGGTTGCCTTTGCTCCTTTTTATTGTTGTTTTGTTTTTTTAAACAGGTCTTGCATAGGGCACTGATCATCTGCAAATAGTGTGTAGGTGTGTCACACCAACCCATCTGTCTTCACGTTGACAGACAGAAACCTTTTCCATGAGGCCTTCACAGAGGCCTGGACACCTCAGGGAGCCTAAGCTGGAACTGAGCTGCCTGGGCCTTGCTTTAATCCTTCCTTGTACATTGGTTGGCAGAGCCTATGGCCCTTGGCCAAGTAGCTTCTAATTTGATTTCCCAAGCTTGGGGTGAGCAATGCAAGCAAGATGGTGTTCCTTAACAGAATTGTGTCTTGGTAATCGGGTTTCCTGATTGCCATTTTTGTGCCATTTTCGGGCTTGTTTATGTGTGGTCTGTTTCTTGGACTTGGCCATGTCTGAATGGTAACCCACAGTTCCTGAAGTGCTGAGGTCCTGAAGAGAGCTCTTATATGAGCTTTTTATCGTGTAAACTCCTGTAGACTGGGAAAATAATTTATGTATGTTTGCTGGTAAAATGCCTTCATTATCTTTCTTTCATATATACTGATTTTCCTTGACTTGCCCATTTCTTTTGCACTCTGAGTTTTATTATAAAGAATCTTAGTGAGGATTTATTTGCCTTTATTATCCTTAGGATTAGCTGTGCTTCCTGAACTGTAGATTCGTAGTCATGTGTTTATTTTATTTTTTTGTAGTACTAGAGATCAAATCCTTGATAGTCAAGTGCTGTACCACTGGCTGCCATCCAGCTCTCTTCTTACTTCGAGGCATGTCTCACTCAGTCTTTGGGGCTTGCTCTGTATTTGTGACCCTCAGTTTCACGAGTAGCCAGTATTATAGCCGCATACAACTAGACCTTGTTCAGTGTGATAATTTGAATGTAATTGGCCCCAATAAGGTCATAGGGAGTGACACTGTTAGGGGTTGTGACTTTGTTGGAGTGGGTATACCCTTGCAGAAAGTTTGTCAGTTTGGTGGCAGACTTTGAGGTCTCATATAAGTTCAAGTCTTCCCAGTGTCTCAGACTACTTCCTGTTGCCTCCTGTTGAGTCAAGTTGTAAGACCTCTCAGCTCTTCCTCTACCAGGTCTGCCTACATGCTGCCTTGTTTCCCACATGACGATAATGAACTAAATCTCTGAATTGTAAGTTAGCCCCAGTTAAATGTTTTCCTTTATGAGAGTAGCTGTGGTCCCGGTGTCTCTTTACAGCAATAGGAACTCCAAGACTCACATATTTTTTTTCAGGGGGTGTTAGAATTTTCTTAAATATTAACATACGTATGACAGCTTTTTAAAAACATTTTGACCTGACATTTGGATCATCTTTTCTTTGTCTCATGAACTCTTCTGGAACTCTAATATTTTCTAGTATAATATTTTCTTGTATTTCATCCTTTCAGTGTGTGTGTGTGTGTGTGTGTGTGAGTGTGTGTGTGTATTACACACATGTACATGTTTGTATGTGTTTGAGTGTGCATGTGGAGGCCAGGAGTTGACTTTGGGTGTTTTCCTATGTCACTCTCCACACTATTATTGGGACAGGTCTTTCTTTGAGCCTAGGAGTCACCTATTGGCTATGCTAGATGCCAGTGAGCTCTACAGGTCTGCTTATCTCTTTACTCTTTACCATTAGCTCCCCAGTATTGAGGTTGCAGATATATGCCACTATGCCCAACCTGTACTTGGATACTAGAGATGCAAACATAAGTCTTCATGGTCATACATAACAAGCATTTAACCCACTGAGCCATCTATCCAGTCCCTCATTGAAGATTTTTTTTTTTTGTCCTCCACTTCCCGCTGCCTCCTCATTGAGTTTTTAATGTCAACAGTTATATTTATTTTTAGAAATTTTATTTGATTAGTTTTTAAATTTGCAAACTTTAGCCAGGTATGTTGACACACACTCAGCAGATAAAAGTAGGAAGGTTGTGAGTTTCAGACCAACCTGGGCTACATAGCAAGACACCGGTTCAAAAAAACCTAACCAGTTTCTTTGGCCTAAGTCGTCACTCTTCTTCCCCTGTTACTCTCACTTTATCTGCTGCAGGCAGGTCGTGCAGATGGTAGGCGTGTCCCACCGCGCCACCTCTGCAAGGTTTTTCTAGTGACTTCTTTTGGCTGAATGCTGCTGCTCTTCCTCTTTCTCCCTCTCTCCCTCTTTTTCCTTCTTTCTTTTTGATACCTGGCTTCTCTGTGTAGCCTCGGCTGTCCTGGAACTCACTCTGAAGACAATACTGCCTCAGATTGACAGAGATCCACTCGCCTCTACCACCTGAGTGCCGGGATTAAAGGCGTGTGCCACCATGCCTGGCTCCTTCTCTTCTTTTGTATCTTTAAAAACTTTTAAGCATTTATTTTGTGTAAATTTCTTATATAATTTCCTTATGGTGAGGAATTCTTAAACTATATTCTTACCTTTTTTGTCACATACTGTTTCTAATCCACAGTTTAAATCTTGAATTGTAATTTTGTATCTAGTTGTGGGAAGTGTTCTCATCTTGAGAAATCCTTGCAGCTGTACTGAAGGAGTTTGTGTCTAAGGTTCAGTTATTTGTTTCAGTTGTAGCATATAAGACAAAGTTATAGGACATTTTGCATTCAGTACTAAAAAGTCCATTTCATTTGTAGTCAGAATTTATTGGGTAAAAATGGGGATGGTCTTGATAGTTAGTCTTCTGAGTATGGGAGGAAGATAAGAAGAAGTGAAGAAATCGGAATGTGGTAGAAAGTTTTGGAATCTATATGTGGAATTATCTCCTTCCCCATTACCACTGGAGGCAGTGCCGTTTTTCATAGAAGAGACGGAATGCACGAGATGACAGTGACCGAGCGCTCACTGTTGTGTGGGTTTCTCTCTGCAGGGCCCCTTTCCTAGGCCCTTCTTGCCTAATTTTCCTGACAGCTAGAAGGCAAGTGACAGTATCTACCTATTTGTCCAATATTTGGTAGGGTTCAATAACTTGACCAAGATCAGAGAGCCCACGCTTACAGAAATATTGCCACATATATGCTGTTCTATGTCTTCTCATGTAGCTCTGGAAACATCCAAGTAAAAAGTAACAAGTCTTCTTGTATGGACAAGAACAGGAGAGACTTTGAGATGTTACTGTCTTAATCATCAAGGGGCAAACCTGGACTCAAAGGCCGTCAGTGACCAGCCACTCAGACACCGAAGCAGGGGTGTTTGCATGAGTCTGAGGATATATAATGAGGTTCTATCCCAAAAACAAAGCAGGAAATCCCACTCTGTATCTATGAGAAGAAGCCATACTAGACACTGGGAAATGTAGGACATGGGACACATAGAGTGCGTGAGAGAGTTTACGGTGTGTATCTGCGGTGCCTCAGAAATAACTGCTCATAGGTTGTATGTGAAGGTCCTCATAGTTTATAGATTTTTTTTTTTTAACAAATGGTATATTTAGGTTTAAAGTTTTTTTTAATTAAGTATTTATTTTTAGTGTTTTGAAGCAGGATCTCCCATAGTTCCAGTGAACCTCAAACAGTGTGTTACGGAGACACAGCTAGCCCAGGACTCCTGGCCCTCCTGCCTCCACCTCACTGGGATCACACAGCTGTGCCACCATGCCTGACTGACGTGTTGATTAAGAACTTTTAATATTCTTTGGAGAATTCAGTTTTTTTGTTTTAAAGATTTTTGTTTGTTGGTTTGTTTGAAGACAGGGTCTTGCTGTGTAGTATGGGCTGTCCTCAGATTCAGTGTGTAGCCCAGAATATCCTTAAATTCTCATTGATCCTCCTTCTTCGCTTCCCTAGTACTGGAATTACATGTGCTACACACTTGGCTCAGGATTTATTTTTATATTTTTAATAAACATTTTAAATAACTTTATAAGACTGTTGATGCATAAGATTTACAAGTAAAAATTTATTTAAAATTTCTATTCTTTTATTTATGGTGAGTCTATTTATATTTCTCATTAGAACCAGATCAATAGTAACCAACTTCGAAGAGCAGAACAAGAGGTAACCAGTCTGCAGGAGAAGGTGCATTCTCTTTCTGCAAAGAACAAAGGGTTGCTTACCCAGCTAAGTGAGGCAAAGCGCAGACAGGCAGAGATTGAGTGCAAGGTAAGTGTCAGTGTAATGGTGCCTTTTATAGGTTTAGTTGACAGGCTTTCAGGATCTGGCTCTGGTTAGCCTGGAGCTTGCTGTGTAGACCAAACTGGGCTCAAAATCTCACTGATTCTTTTGTGTCTGTCTCATTGCTGGGATCACAGGCATGAACCACAGCTAGATTAAATTTTCAGACAGGGCTAGCGCATCTGGTTCATAGGGTGACTTGCAGGGAAGAAATCTTATTTTTAACCTTAGACTTGGTTAAGTTAATGTCTCACATTGGCATTTACTAGTGTGACTTGGCTGCTTCCCTTGGCTAGTGTCTCTTTAAAACCTGGTTTGTGGCGACTCCCTTGATTCACATCATGTTAGCAGGCAGATGGTACAGATATGCTTTCTGGGTAACCAGAGAAAGAGAAATGTGTATTACAGGTAGATTCAGAAAAATGAGTACAATTTCCATTCTTTTAATCAGTTTTATGAGAAGCTTTTTTGAAAAGCACTACAAGTATTTGAAATAAATTTTGTTTTCATGTAAAGAAGTTAAAATAGCTTTAACTAATGAGAGGGAGAAATGGTTAGAAAAGGAGTATGGATGTATATACATAAATGTGTGTGGATAACTAAAGAGATGCATGTAGTCTGAGCCTTAGAGTAGACTACAGAGAGAAGTTGTGACATTTTAAAAGGAACTACTCATATCTTCAGCATAGCTTCTTTAATAGTTGCAATGCTCTTCATGTATTTAAGCCTTACTATTGTATGAGAAATAAGACTTTCAGTGGCACATATAAACCTGTAATTCCATCAACTTGTTCTGGTGTCATTAAAAACCAAGAGTGAAGCTTGAGTGGTTTATCAGTGTCACTGAAATCCAGAGATGAAATTACATCCTAATAAATATTTATGGCTGTTAGAATTTAGACTAAAGAAATCTGTAGGCAGTACTGACAATTGTATTGACTCAAGAATTGACCCTTTTAAAAAGATACAACTGGACTAATTTAAAAATAATGGTACACAATAAGGTTATATCCATATTGTTTGTTACACTGATAGGTGATAGACTGTTTATGATACCACATTCCCCTTGTGGTTTTCTTTAATAGAGAACAAAATGGAATCTTTTCTATATGAATGTCAGTTTTTTAAAAACATTTTGATAACAGTATTTCTGAATTTAATATTGTCTTGGTACCTGTTAGCAAGAACAATGTTCTTTGGAAGTATTTGTGGTACTTGGCCATGAAGACACTTGTTTTGAGTTTTTCTAAATAATGGATAAAGACTCGGAACACTAGAGGACTGGGCAGACTAATGCAGGGTTTTTACTTAGTTTATTTGTTTATTAGCACCCTGTAAAGTGTACCAAGGATAACAACTCTGATAGGCCCCTTGGCTGTGAGCTCTGAATTGATTCAGCTGTCTTTCCTGCCTTTTGCAGTTCCTGGTAATTAATATTAGTGCACTTGTCATGTTTCTCTGTTAGAGTGCAACAGTTCAGTAACAGCTATAAGTTTTTCAAAGAAACCAATCCCTTAGTTACATAAATTAGATTTTTTTTTTAAATTTTATATGCTTAAGGCTTATGATTTGGTGAGTAATCTATAACACTTATTTATTTTACTTATATAAAGTATCTAAATATTATCTGTATTGTGAACATTATATTTACTTTATAAATGAATTTGAATATTCTCATTTAAAATAGTACAAGCCTATAATCCCCAATTTCAATCCCAAACACTCTGAATCTCAAAAATTTTTTTCATAAATTTTACACAGGTTCATTTGGAAGCAACATCTGCTTTCAACTCATAGATGGCTACTTATAAGTTGTTTTTATCCCTTTGGATGTGAATGTTTATAGCTAAATGCTTTATTATAGATGTGTCTCAGACACTCCTGGATAATACTAATGTGTAGTTTATACACCTAAATATTTTGTGTAATCTGAAAAATCTCAGGTCCAAACTCAGCTGGTTTTTCACTGTGTTTTGGTTGGTTCTATAGAATAAGGAAGAAGTCATGGCTGTGAGACTTCGGGAAGCTGACAGCATGGCTGCCATGGCTGAACTGCAGCAGCACATCGCTGAGCTTGAAATCCAGGTATGATGGATGGAGCTTCCTCCCTGTGCATCAGAACTGCTGTGTATTTACATCTGTCTGCCTCCTGGTGACTGAGGGTTTATTTTCAGTACTTTATCAATTTCAGAGTGCTTTTGGGGGGAGTTCATGTGGAGGCCAGAGGGTGAAGTTGAATGTCTTTCTCCATTGCTATCCACATTATATGCTGAGGCAGGGCCTCTCATTAATTTGGCTAGCCTGCTGCAGGGATTCCTTGTGTCCTCTCCAGTCTCTGCCTGCTTGGTGTTAGAGGCAGCTGCTATGCTCAGCTGACACTTATGTGGGTCCTCAGAATCTGGTGGTAAGTGCTCTACCCACTGAGAAATCTCAGCCCTCAGGTCCATTTTTATTCATACATAATATAAAATATTTAAAATTTACAATTCTGTAACATTAAGAATATTTATGTTGTTATGGCCATCAACACCATCCACCTCCAGAACGTTTTATTTCCTGCATGAAACTCATTGTGCCCATTAAATACTAACTCAACATTCCTTCCTTCCATATCCCCTGGCATTCACCATCTAGTGTCTTATCTCTGTCAAGTTGACCACTGTGTCAGGAACCATGTCCTTTTGTGACAGGCTGATTTCACTTAGCACGAAGTTCTTAAGGTTCATTTATGTAGTGTGTATCATAATTTCTTTTCTTTTGAAAGTTAAATGCATCCTTCATTGCATGTACCTATATTATTTTTATTATCTATTCATCATTTATCTGCCTTTATTGTTGTGAACCATACTACTGTGATCAGAGATGTGTAAGTATCTACTAGAGTCCCAGCATTTATTTTTGGGGGGTTTATGCATCACCTAGAACTACTGGGTTATACAATAATTTTGTATATGCAATGGCATTTTCTGCAAAATGTACCATTTTATATTCCTAACTGCAGATCACAGGAATTTTTATTCACATCTTCACCACTACTGACTGGTTTTCAGGAGCTTGGAAGCCTGTCATCTTGGTGTGTTTTAGGTGGCGTCACCTCCTTACTCTGACTGGCAATTTTCCAGTGGGCAGTAGTAACAAACATTCCTTTACTTGATACTTAGCATTTATTTATCATCTTTGGAGAAAAGTTCATTCAAGCTCTTTGTTCACTTTTGAATCTTTATCTTGTTGATGATAAGTTGTAGGAGTGACCTGTGCATTCTCAGTAGTAATCTCATGTCAAATGGTGTGGCTTATAAATATTTTCTTCTGTGAGGTACTCTTTTTTTTTTTAAAGTCATTTTTCGGGGACTGGAGAGATGGCTCAGCGGCTAAAAGTCATTTTTCATTTTATGTATATGGATGTTTGGCCTATGTCTATGTCTGCACCATGTGCATGTAATGCACACAGAAGCCACAAGGGGGTGTCTGATCCCTACAGATGGTTGCTAGCTATCATATGGGTGCTGGGAACAGATTTGGATCCTGTGCCTAGCAACACCTGCTCTCTATAACACCAAGGTGTAGCCAGTCTCTCTTTGAGTCAGCAGCTCCCAAATAATGACGTGGAGACATTTATTAATTATGAAAGCTTGGCCTTAGCTTAGGCTTGTTCAGTTAACCTGTTTATATTAATCTATGTTTTGTCACATGGCTCATTACCTCTCCTCATTACCATATGTCCAACTGCCTCCACATCTGAAGTCCTGCCTATTCTCTCTTGTGCAGCTATTAGCCATTCAGGTCTTTATTAACCCAGTCAGAATGTGCCTTAGGCAGATAAAGTAAACAGAGACATCTTCCACATAGTGTACAAAAAGACTATCTCAGCATAAAAGGTAACCCTTTTTCTTTGTTGATAATACCTTTAGATGCACAAAAGCTTTTTATTTTTCTGAAGTCCAAAATCTTAGCAGAGAACTTGGGTGTTCTAAGCCCCTTTTTTGTGATACTTTATCATTTTTCTGTACTGTTACTATTTTTTTTTTTAAAGTAGATCTTTAAAAATAAATGTGGGCTAGACCTGGTAACAAATACTGTTCCAGTCACTTGGGAGGTTAAAGCAGGGAGTCGTGAGTTTGATATCAGGCTGGGACACCACACTGACGTCCTTCCTGTCCAACCCTCCACCCAAAGTAATTCTGAAAATGCTACTTCTTTTTTCTTAGGACTATTTTTGTTTTGTTTTATGTTTCTGAGTATTTTGCCTGCATGTTTCTATGTACCGTGTGCATAGTGTCCCTATGGATGTCTTAGAATTAGAGCTACAGATGATTAGACTACTACGTGGGTGCTGAGAACTGAGCCTGGATCCTCTACAAGAGTAATATATGCTCTTCACTGCTGAGCCATGTCCTGGCCTCCTGTTCTATGTGAGCAAAACATCACAGGATTTGTTTGTTTGGTGTCTTATAGTTTCTGTGCTGTGATAAAACATCATGGTCAGAAGCAAACCCGAGGAGGGACGAGCTTATTTCATCTTATGGCTTGCTGCTGTTCTTTAGGGAAGTCAGGCCCAGAACTCAAAGGCAAAAACTAAAACAGATGCCACTAAGGAGCAGTACTTACTTGGTTACTCCCTGTGGCTTGTTCAGCTTGATATCTTATAGCACTCAGAACCACCATCAGCAGAGGGGTGGCACCACCTACAGTGAGCTGGACCCTCCCAAATCAGTCATCAGGCAAGAAAATCTACCACAGACCTGCCCACAGACAGGACTGGTCTGTGTGTCTATATGTGCCTGTGTGTTTTCTCAGTTGTGGTTCCTTCTTCCCAAACAACTCTTACCTTGCTACCTTATGTGGAGTAGAAACAAGACTGGCCAATATGGTTAGGGTAAGTTTTTGAGACAGAGTTCTCATATGTACCCCAGGCTGGCCTGGAACTTCCATAAGTCCCTTTTTCTCTGCATCCATAGTGCTATGATTTATGTGTGAGGTACCATGCCTGGCTTTAGTTACTGAAATCAAGCTATTGATTACACACAATTCTATATTAACTTTCCCAACATCATGAAGATTATTTTTAAAATACCATTTATCATAGTTACTGTTCTATTGTTATGAAGAGACACCATGACCAAGGCATCTCGTATAAAATACATTTAGTGGTGGTGGGAGTGTTAGTCAATGGCTATTATTGTAGGAAGCAAATAGACATGATGCTAGAGCAGTAGCTGAAAGCTTTATATTCTTATTCACAGACAGCAGGCAGGTGGGCAAGAGGGGCAAGAGCGAGGGAAAGGGACTGAACCATTTATTAGCGTATTTTCATCCTGGAGTAACTTCATATACCTCTTTCTTACCATCTATAATGCATGCCAAAGGTGCACATGTAAGGTGTTCAAGTTTTTGGCTTCAGTAGCTGACATTATTTTGCACCTTAAATTACTTCCTGCCAATGTTTTACCTGCTGTGTAGACTAGTGCTCCAGAAAACAAAACAAACCCCTTTTGAATCCTTCCCTGCCATTCCTAAGTTCATCTACTGACTAGTCTTGTCTGAAGTAGTCAGAATTCTCCCATGCAGTTTCCTGTTTTCAGCCTCCATTGTAAGAATCTCTGTAGCAGTTACCAGAGCTGCCTTCCAGAAATAAAAGCATTTGCTGGTTGCCTTTACCTACTATGAGAACTCCTCAGCAGGGAAGTCCTTGTCTTTTTATTGTCTCCTAGACTCATGTTTCCATCGGTACCTCTCATCATATGTCTTTATTTCCTACATACAACATTTTGCCCAGCATATTCTCAAGTTTCCTGTTCTGGGGCTTTTGTGTTCTTTCAGATTTCTGTGTCCTTTTGCATACTGTTGTCTTCTTACATTTTTGTACATTCTAATACTTTTGAGGCAATTTTCTTGTTCTTCCAGGACTGAGGCCTGTGTGCTCTGGATCTGACTTGCTACTAATTCACTTAGGAAGGATATTTTAAGTAAATGTCTTCGTGGCTCAACATTCATTCATTTAATGTGGATTAAGATCCATAGATAGGCAGCAATTCCAGCACTCTTTAGAGAAAGGCATGCAAGATTCAAAATTCAAGGCCAACATGAGCAACTACATAGAGATATGTAGGGGGGAACCTCTTAAATTATTTTTGTTTAAATCTGAAACTTCTTTTTCAGTTATAAAATATGACACTTTAGATCATTCACAGTTGTGGAAATATGTCAGATCATTTCAAGTTCCACTGGGGGGAGACTAAGACTCTATATTTTGTATGTCTCCAGATTAATATTTCCAGTTGATGTTATGTAGGCTTGGCTATCCTGGGAACTTGCATTGTAGACTTATCTGCCTCTGCCCCTCAGTGCTGGGATTAAAGGCAGGCACTGCCACTCCTCCCCAACTCACCCTCACCCCACCCCGGTTCCTGGAACTGTTTTTAAATGTATTACATTTCTTATTCTTAAACAGAACAACACTTGCTTATTGGTAATTCTAGTCACTATTCTGCTACAGTGCTTATTTTGGAACAATATATTTTCTATCTATAATAGTCAGATGTTGAATTCCAAAATGGCATCAGATTTAAGAACTTAGTATGCATGCACGTCATTTTAATCTTTGGGCAGTCATTAGTCATTATATAGTTATCTTACTTCAAGTTTTTGTTACTTTTTTAGACAAAGCTCATTTATTAGTTTTCCAGTACTAAGGAGTTACCCCAAGATTGTATGCATTCTGTACAGTCAATCTGTCATGAAGTTATGCTGGTCTATCTAGGCTTTTTTTTAAAAAAAAAAAGCTTAATTAGGACAGGGTCCCACTGAGTGCTTTATTATGGCCTCTGACTTGTGGTATTGCCCCCTGAGCCTCCCAAACTGATGTGCAACCTTCTTTCTTAGTAACAGTCCCATCTTGGAGAAAAAAAAAAAAGGCTTTGTGCATGATTATTTTGCTTGTGTGTGTAGATGTGCACTGTATGCATGCCTGATGATGCCCTGGGACTTGAAGGCTGAGACTCACACTTTGTGAAGCAGGGTCTATAGAGTAATAGTAAGTGCTTTTAACTGCTGGACCAACTCTCCAGCTCTCACCATTCCAATCTGAATTACTATACTTTAAGATACTTTATTTGTATTTTAAGCCATTACTTATTATACCTTTAAATTAATTCTTATTGGATACACAAAACCACAATTGAATTACATGTATGGGGTACTCTCTGATGCTTCCATATGTGTATGCTTTATATATTGTTTAAATCAGGTTAGACACATCTTCCTCAGACACTTATTAGGGTCTCCAAAGCCCCAGTTTGTAACTAAAGCTAGGCATCCCCATGCTTCTGTATTCTGACTGTTGGCATTACAGGCCTACTTTATTGTCCTGACACATGTTCTTTCTTTATAGTGAAAACTTTCAGTGTCATTCTTCTAGGCTTTGAAAGCACACAGCATATTTCTATTATCTGCAAGTCCTGTGCTGTGCAATAGTACATAGGGATTTGGTATTTCTTCCTTCCTATAGCTTCTCTCTTTTATTCTTTCCTTGTCTTTCTTTTTCTCTCCGTCCCTCATCTGTATTAGGGCTCAAACTTAGCCTCAAGCATGCTAGGCAAGTATTCTGTCACTGTTATGTAGTAAGGCTAGGGGATGACCTTGAAGTCCTGATCCTCCTCTACCTTCCAAAGGCTCGGATTAAAGGTATTTGCCACCATGCCAGGCAGATTACTCCTTGGTGGCTCTTTTTTGCTATTTATTTGAGTGTGTGTGTGTGTGTGTGTGTGTGTGTGTGCCACCTGAGAATGGTGCTGGATTCCTTGAGCTTGGATTCACCAGCTCATTCCTTTTCGTTGTAAAACCCTGTTTCCATTTTATTTCTGGATATATTGTACTTGGAAATGTATTTCATACTGGCAACTTTTAAGTATTCCAGCATACCAATAACAAAAATACTGGCAGCTAGCACTTCTGGACAGAGAGCATGTCTAGCAGTGATCCCATCTCATTAGTCCATTCCCTCATTTAGTCTTCACAGCAGTCATGTCAGACAGGGATTGCTAATGTCTTTATAGTTCAAGGAACGGAGACAAAAGGAAGATTTTAAAGTGAATTTGTACTTTAAGGGAACCCACAATTAATTCTTTTCAATTAAAACAAAATTTTTCTTTAGTATTAGAACATATTGTTAGGGTAGGTTAATTTTTTCCTTAATAATTTATTTAAATTTTATGTACATTAGTATTTTTGTCGGCATGTATATCTGTGCGATGGTGTCAGATCCCCTGTAATAGGAGCTACAGCAGTTGTGAGCTGTCATGTGGGTGCTGGTCCTCTAGAAGAGCAATCAGTGCTCTTAACCACTGAGCCATCTCTCCAGCCCCCAATTTTTTTTTTCCATAGTAGATTGACTGTCTCTATAGTAACTCCTTCAATTAGAATTGCTCACTACTTATTTCCATCAGGACAGGTCAGCTGATTCTCATCTTTTTTCCTTGGGTGTCCAGCTGTGCTTAAGCTCCAGTGTCACAGCTTTCCAATCTTTCTGCCTCGCTCAGTGTTTCTCCTCTGATCTCTGGCCATCTCAGGCATTAGCATGTCTCACTTGTGTGAGGGATGCCTGCTCTTTTGTAGCTCCCTTACACTGTCTCATACCACTTAGCTTTTCTGTCCCACTGTGCACATATGAAGCTCATTGTGAGGAAGAACTGTTATTTAGTTTCATTATTTATAACATCATATAATTTGTTGAAAGAGTGTAACAGTTTGTTTGTTGAAGTACTATTTTTCATCTTAAATGTTGTTACCATTTAAAAGTGTACATGTGGAAATCAGGTGAGTTATGAATTCTCGTGGGGTGTTTGTTGGTTTCCTGAGTGAGATCAGACACACACACACACTACCAGTGCCGTGGAGAGTTTATTTAAGAGAGTTTCTGGGTGGGTTCAGGGACAGAGAAGCAGAAGAGAAAAGAGAAACCGACTTCCATGTGGCGGCTCCTTTTAAGAGAACAGGTGGGCACGGATTTACGTAGCCACACCTAGGGACGTGCCCTCTGTACGTAAGGGCTTGTTCTGCCAGTACCATGTTGGCTTTACTATGTGATGTGCCAGGAACCCTTACAGTGTTGAGATCAATTCAGCCAAAACTTATGGAGGAGTGCTTATGCTATGCTTGTCCGTATTCAAATCAGTACCTCAATTAGTAAACAGAATTTAAAAATTTCTTCGTATTTAGCTTAATGGTAGAAAAAAGATTAGATAAATAGAAAAAGTGAATTACACAGTATGCATTTAGAATATGACTGCTAGTCTTTTATTAACTAATGTGACCAAGTCAGATTCATTTGAAGGGACATTAAACAAAGATTTAAAGTAAGGCACACAGGCTTGTGAGTTCAGTAGTAAAGAGCACTTACTGCTCTTCCAGAGAACCAGGTTTAGTTTCTTGACACACCTGACCTTCATGGGTAACTGCACTTATATGTATACACACACACACACACACACACACACACACACACACACACACACAATAATAAGAAGAAACAAAGTAAGAAAGGCAGATAGATTTGCACAAAGAATTCACTGCTAAGAGTAAGGATAGGAGCTTGTTCAGAGTAAGGAGCATGTGTGAACAGTCTCTGGGTAGAGTAGGACAGGGGGAAGGAGGAAGTCTGAGTAATAAATAGGACCTGTTACATAGAACCTAGGAACTTTGACTTTTCTCTGAGTAATCTGGAAAGTCATTAAAAGATTTTGAGTATATGAGGGATCAGCCAGATAACATTTAGATTAATAAAATGCTTATACTAAACCTCATTCAGAATAATGCTTGTAAGTATGTGCTGCCTTTAGATTGGTGGGAAATGTCAGAAGTTAACGTTTCTCCTGTTACCAGATTCTTCATTGCACTGTTGATCCAAATGTTGTCTTAACAGTACTTCTACATTGATACTATACAGAACTGACTCTACTTTTCAAGTAGTGGGACAAAACATAAAAAAGTTCATTTTTGCTCAGTTGAGGAAAATAGGGAGAATTCAACTCATGCAATACTTAATCCTGGAGCTGAATTGCATTTTGGTTATTAGAAAAATCAGCATATTGGTTTATCAAAACACATTAAAGACTATGTACTAAGTGAGCCTTTAAGTTTATATTGCTTTGTTACACATGACAGAAGCTGTTCATTTAAAACAGGGTGGTTCTGTTCAGGTCCAGCGTGGGTCCTTTTCCTGGTACTTTGTAGCATTTACCCACTTTTGCTAGTTTGCCCAACAGATAACCTCTAGGAATGCCTCAGATGGGCAATACCCCAACCACTGATGGCTTAGAAAACGCCCACTCAGAATTCTGTTTTGACAGCAAATGTGGGATCTAGGTTTAAATCAGTGTGCCCAGAGAAGCGTGCACTTTTGACAGAGATGGAAAGGAAATGATAAGGTCTTTTCTATCACCTTAAAAATATTAATGTTTTTAATTGTGAGATTACAGTGAGATCATTAAATCATGGAATTCACCATAAAGCTTTGTAATTGATTTGTACTTTCCAGCTTCCTAAATTAATAATCACAGCAAGTGATAATTTAAATGCTGTGTTGTGGCTTTGTTTGCTAAGATTTCATCTGACTGTCAAAGTATATTTACCTATTGTTTCCATTTTGAACAACTTAATTAAATGATAAAATATTTGTCTTTCAGGACTTTTTTACTTGGGGCATTTTAAAATTTGGAAATAGCTAGTTTGTAACTGTATCACAACAAAGAAAGTTGGGTATAAAGACCATTCCTCTCTGCTTGTTGCCTAGTTATTAGGGTTTGTATGTGACACAGGATCCTCTCTCTGCAGACAGACACTTGACTGGTGTAGCTCAAAGCCATGAAAAACACACAAAGTATGAGAAACTGTCCCAGTCGAAGGGGCCTAGGAACATAACTAAATATATTTCAGTGTCAGGTAGCTGATAACAGTAAAAAGGCCTAGAAACAACAGGATAGCGGAGCTCTGAGTACAGCATGGATTTAATTCATAGTTACCGTCACACTGACTCCTGAGTCTTAGCAATCATAGCCAATGGATGTAAGATGCCAATGGGAAAGAGACTGCTTGCTCTATAGAACTGTCCTCTCAGTTTTTCTTTAAATCTATGACTGATGTAAATTACATGGCTTCAGACTTTTTAGGAACTTAGAATTATGTAAAATTTATGATATCTGTAACAAAATTAATTTGTTGCCAGTTAAACTACAATTTATAAGAAACATTTTTCAGCTTTTTGTGTATAAAGACTGATCTTTTCACGTGTACATTTATCCAGTCCTGTCAGAAATAATATCACTCTAAAATACTCATGTGTTTCTTTTTGTAAGTCAAACTTAGCACTGAAAAAAAAATGCTAGAAAAAAGAATCTAATTTCTTCCTTCTGTATTTTTCAGAGTATATCTATATTTTATAGATTTCTAAATGTATTTTCCTTTTCTTCTGGTTACTGAAAAGACTATTCAAACTTTGTGTCTACGGCATAAAATTACAAGAAACTGTTTAGAGAATTTATCAGTTGTACATGAGATTAGTGTGATTTGTTTTTAGATGTTTCAAATGAGTCACCTCAAAGTCATGGAGAGGCTACAGCTTACCACATTTACTGTTCTGATTAATTTTTTTCTTGGGGCTGAGTTACAAATCAGTAATAACTTACTAAAGTATAGTGGTTATTCTTATGTTTCAGTATTACTCCTTTCGTTGATCAGGGTGCTACTGTCAACTGTCTTATTTTATGTGCAGTTACAGTTCATGAGACCTTTGACTTTAATAGATGAATTGAAAATAACAGATTAAAACAAGAATTCCAACCACACTGTAAGCAATATTGTGGCCTCTCTGACTGTTGAACCTCGTTTCATAATATAGTCATTAAGATGTTACTTAACCTTTAAAATAGTAAAGAGATGGTTTTTGAAAGTGTTCTGTAGAGGAGTTTAGCTTTTACCAGAGAGAGAGAGTACCTGTATTGGTGTGCTACAACCTCTTCTTTCATTGAGTTTTTTATCTACAGCTGTAACATAAAACACTTTTAAAATGTAAGCTTACACTTGCATTTTATACTAAGTAACCTGCATTGTGTCATGACCCTGCTAATACCACAGACCTTCTGTAATACTGCTCCCAGAGAAAACCCACATCCTATGTATAACCTTAGATTTATTTTGAAATCTTTATGAAAAGAACAAGGGGAGATTACTAATTGTTTCTGTTACTTCCTTTAGGGCTATGATGTCTACTTGTAAGCAGTGTTTTTCATTTTAATTAACAGGATTAAAATGGCAAGGTTTATTAAGTAATTATTTCAAATTTTAAAAGTAATAAAATTTATTTCAGGTGAAAAGTTTGACTGTATGTCAGACAGGAAGGGGAAAGCCAGTAAGATTAGGGTAGCCAACACAGATATGTAATTTAGAAGCCATTGGCTGGTATGATATTAGTTAACCTCTGAAGGTTACATGCTGAAGCCTTTTTTTTTTTTTTTTTTTTTTTTTTTTTTTTTTTTTTTTTTTTTTTTTTTTTTTTTTTTTTTTTTTTTTTTTTTTTTTTTTTTTTTTTTTTTTTTTTTTTTTTTTTTTTTTTTTTTTTTTTTTTAATTATGTGTATTGATGTTTGGCCTGCATGAAGATACCAGGTACCCTGTAACTGAAAGACAGCTGTGAGCTACCATGTGGTTGCTGGGAGTTGAATCTGGGTCCTCTGGAAGAGCAGTTAGGGTTCTTAACTACTGAGCCATCTCTCCAGCCCCAATCCCTTTCCCTTTTGAGACATAATCTTATGTAGCTCAGGTTGGTTTTGGACTCAGGATCATCCTGAGTGCTAATTCAGGCATGTGCCACCATGATTGTGTCTAGCATTTAAAAACTTATTATTAGTCACTGTTTATAGTTTTTGTTCTATTTTAGATTTCTTTTCTGTTCTTTTTAAAGTTTTACTTATTTATTGTGGGTGGGTATGTATGTGGATGTGTGGATGTTGCAACATGCACACAGAGAACATGGAGCAACTTTGTAGAGTCAGCTCTTTCCTCCTACCAAGCTCAAGTCCAGGCTTTCACTTTAAGCACTTTTATTTGCTGGACCATCCTGCAAGCCTTTTGCTTTCTTTATGTGAATTTTTTAAAAGATTTATTTACTATGTATACAGTATTCTGCCTGTATACTAGAGGAAGGCACCAAATCTTATGATAGATGGTTGTGAACCCCAGTGCGGTTGCTGAGAATTGAACCTGGGTCCTCTAGAAGAGCAGCCAGTGCTCTTAACCTTTCAGCCATCTCTCCAGCCCTTTTTGATTATTCTTTAGATGCATAGTTACAAAATTAGTTTTAACACAATGTTTTTATTTTGTTTTGTGATGTGTATGATGCCCAGATACACAATTACTTTTAACACCGTATTTTTATTTTGTTTTTATGCTGTGTATTTATATGTGTATAAGTTCTAATGTTAGACATTGAATCAAGTTACCATGTTTTTAACAATTGATAATTTTACCCTTCAGTATTCTCTGGAATCTTCCACATATTTAAGGAAGAATAAATAGTATGAGACATATTAAATGGAAAAGAACAATATTGAGACAGTATATTATCATTTAATGTGTTAAAAGTATATAACAAATATGTTTTATGAGCATGCCTGTTGAATATATGTATACACACTTGATACATTTGAAAATATGCACACTTGGCTGGAGACAGGGCTCAGCAGTAAAAGCACCTCCTACTCTTCAAAAGGACTGGAGTTTGGTTCTCAGCACCTTCATTGGGTAATTCTCAATACCTGTAACTAAAGCTTCATCAGGGCCAGCACTCCCTAAAGGTTTTTTCATTAATAGCACACAAGTTGCTATTTTTTAAAAAAATAAAATATGCACATTTGTATATATAATGAATATATTAGGAAAAATTTTGGAAAACTGAAATTTCTTGAAGCACAAGTGAGAGAGGTAAGCTCCTAGCTGCCAAGTGGGGCAAAGTGCTGTCCATATATAATGTATATATTAATGTGCATGTTTAAATAATTTACATATAACTCCATTTTAAAAAGACAGTGTATGTGCCCTAAAATTAATTTGAAGTGTTTATAGTAAACCTCATTCAAAAGTTTTGAAATTGCCTATTAGGAAAATAGGCTTGATGATACAGAGACCTCAAGATTTCTTTTTACTGTGTATGAATTATCTGATTGCTGTAACTTTTAAATATTTATATATTTAAGTTACTTTAAGATAATCATTGCTAGAAAGAATGAAAGGAAAAGCAACAAAGGAAAGTGTTAACAGCAAAACTGCCACACTCCTGCTCTTAAGCCCAGCCATCTTCATTTTCATATGAAGGCTATGTTCTTTCTATTTTTTTTTCTGTTTTTGTGGCTGTCTCCTTTTCATTTCCCCATCATCTTTGTAAAGTATCGGTGCTCCCTCCCTGACTTACATGTGTACATCTGAGGACAGCTTGCAAGGGATTCTTGTCTACTCCCTATGTGTACCTGGGCTTGAAATCAGTCTGAAGCTTGACAGCGAAGACCTGTACCCATTGCTATCTAGGCCATCTATATTATATTGTAGAGGCCCTTATTAGCATTTGAATTAACTTCTTTTTTAAAAATTAGCTCTTGTCCAGCATAGTGGCCATTCCTTTAATTCTAGCACTCAGAAAGCAGAGGCATTTTTCTGCAAGTTTGAGGCCTGTCTGTTCTACATAGCAAGTTCTAGAACAGCCAGGGCTTTATAGTAAGACTCCATCCCAAAAACAAAACAAAAAGCCCTGAGGTATATAAATTAGAACTTCCTCTTATTTAATTCTGAATGCCTATTACCCCAGTTTTCTGAATGTTGGGATTCCATCTATTTGCTTCCATGCCCAAACAAACACCTTTTTTTTTTTTTTTTGGAGTACCTGCCATATGATAGGCATTGCATTTGGTTTACTCTGGTTTCTCTTTATTTTGAAAGATAATTTCCAAACAGTATTTTATTTGGAATTTTATTAGACTTCAGAGTGCTGTTTCAACTAAATAATGCACAGATTTGCATTTAGACTCTTGAAAGTTAGCAATTAAGAATTAACAATGTAGGGGGACTGTTGTAGATATAAAACAAGGCTAAAAAGTAGTAAAGTATCAGCTGTGCTCACAAACTTTGAATTGATTCTAGGCAGTAATGAGACATTGTTAGTTCTTTCAGGGAAATTTGAATAGGATCAGCTTTGGTGGTGTTATGGATTACTGTTAAAGATGTGTGATGTATGCAGGCCAAATTATGTAGAACAGTTCTTTATTCTCAGACAATGCATAATAAAGTATGTAACAGTAAATGTCGTAGTATCTGTTACTCATGTCCAGTGGGTCACAACAATCTGTGTGCAGAAATAGGTGGGGAGGAAAGGGAAGCAAGTGAGACAGAATGTCCACTGTGTATAGCTGAAGGGCATTTGACAGATGCTGGGTGCTTGTCTCGCCTTTTCTGTTGGTTTGAAGGTGGGGAAATTCAGGCAGATGTAGTGAGAAATTGGGTGCCTTACTACTTGCCTCCTGGTCTTTGAGCTTTTTGCTACCTGCTGGATCAATTAGGGGCTAATGGGTCAAAATCTCAAAAACAAAACTTGTTGATCTGATTGTGTAGAATATTTTAAAACCTGTAGATTGAAACATGGCTTTTTAAAAATCAGCTATCTTCCTGTCTAAGGAAGTGCCCTTCCTGTGGCAAGATAGGGTAAGTTCTAACCAACATTGAAACAGATAAAGAAACAAACAAGAATGGCCTTTTAGGCATACCCATTGAAATTTATCTTAAAAGTTGGTCTGGCTACATTTCTAGATGTGAACAAGTTTGAGGTGCTCATCTTTTCTTTCTATTGCCTCCTGTTTAAAACTGGTTTTGTTTTTTGTTTTTTTCCGTTTTTTCCAGCCATTTGTCAAAGTATCGTGATTCTGTCTCTTAGTTTTGCTGCGCTGTGATGTGTAGACTCTTGTTACCTTAAGACATTCTTTTCAACATGGTTCGATGCACATTTAATTTTCAGTTTTGAATGCTGTATTGATGTGCAACAGATATAGATGAAGGTACTTCTGAATAAAACATCTCTCTGCCTGACCATATACATAACTGCATATACTTGTTCTTTCACTTCTAGTGAACCAGCATTTGTTAATTTTTTCCAATAAGCTGTCAGAGTGTGATACATCCTTAGCACATTTTGTCTCTTCCTCATGCTTCTTCTGATTAGAGCTTCCTGTGATTGGGAGATAAAATAAATGAAGGTGTGGCTGAGGTCACCAGCAAGCAATCAGGGGTTGAACATCAATATCACATCTTAGTAGAGTAACCATCTAAGACACACCAGCGTGTTGTACTGTTTACTGCAGCAGTCCATTGTGTAAATAAGTTAGACAATCAGACACTGCCCTTCATTTATTGTCAGATACACAGACACTGATGCTTTTGTGTGTCCAGAGAATTATTTTGTTTATCAGTTCTTTGATTTTTCTTCATTCTTTAAAATTGTTCCTAATTTTTAGCCACAGGATTCATGTGTGTAGACTTTTCTTAGATCTTAAACATTTTTTTTTGTTCCTAGTTGTATATTAAACTTTAAAAATAGTATTTTCTGAGCTGGGCTGGGCAGCTCACACCTTTAATACCAGCACTCAGAAGGCAGAGGCAGGTGAATCTCTGAGTTCAAGGCCTGTCTGGTCTACAGAGATCAGCCAGAACTATACAGAGAAATCCTGTCAATAGCTGAGTTAACTGAGAAAGAGATTTGAGTTCACAATTGAACTAACCTCCTAGAGAGGGAACTGACCAGCTAAAACTAACATGGAAACAGTGTGAACTGATAACAGAATTGAAAGAGAATATTCAGTTACTAACAATAGCTAGAATATTTATTTACAAAGTATACTTTTCATTGTAGATAAAAGAAAATTCAACCTAAATTAGCTTGAGTAATAAAGATTTATTTCCTCTTAAAACTGAGAAGTTTAGAAGCAAAGGTCACTTCAGGGATCTTGGATTTGAGGTCTCAAATGCTATTAGCCATGTTTTTGTAGGCTCTGCCCCCCTTTTTTTTAATTATTATTTTAGATGAGTTTTGTATCTGTGTACAAGTAGAGTATCCATCATCCACAGTTACATCAGCTCTACATGACCAGTAGAATCATGTTGCATCATGTCGGTGTTTAAAAAGATCAATTTTGGATTTCAGATTTTCTTTTTCTTTTTTTCTTTTTCTTTTTTAGTTTAGGATACTTAACCTGTATGATGACTAAACTATATAAATTAAGAAATTTAAGCTCGTTTAGAGTGTAGAGTTTGTTGCTTTTCTTAACAGAATTCTGAAGCTTGAGCTAGGTATGCACATCCAGCCCCAGAATCTAGTAGGCTTTTATACTTCATCTCTATAATATTTTGGAGTAGATTTTATGGTTTTAATAGGTTTCCATTAAGCAGTGTGAGATTGGCATTATCACATCCTAACCTTGTAAGTAGGCTGGAAGAGTCTAGACCAGACATGTTTATCATACCTGGTTCAGTAGTTAGTTGCTCAAGTAGTGTGACTTTCAAACTTTTTTGCTGAAGTTTTCCACCATTATCTTCTTATTCTGGGCATTTGATACAGATGGACATCTCTAATCTGAAAATCTAAAACAAGAAACTTTCTTAAAGATGACACAGTGCAAAAAATGGAAAATTCCACACATGACCTCATGACAGGTTTCAATCAAATGTAAATGCATTAAAATATTACTGAAAAGTATTTTCAGCATATGTAAATAATGAGTTTATAAAGTGTTTATAAATGAGGTGTGGTAATATACTCTGTAGTTCTATCACTGAAGAGATTGAGCCTGGAGATCATAAGCTCCAGGCCTGGGCCACTGTGTAAGTCAGGTTCAGTCTGCATCACTTAGCAAATCCTGTCTTAAAATGAAAACAAAAGTGTCTGGAACTAACAGTGCTAGATAGAGCACTTTTCTGACATGTAAGGCAAGAAGCTTAGTTGTCAGTTCTATAAAAGCAAACCAAAGTACAAAGATGTTAAAAATACACAAATAATTCATGTTGTAGCTTGGGTTTTGTTTCAAAGACTTTTCAGTATGCATGCAAATATTTTAAAAACTGAAAAATAAAGTACCTCTGGTCACAAACCTTTTAGGGAAAGGATGACTTAATCTCTTGCTTTTTCTTTTAACTTCCCAGGGATCTATAATGAAAATAATATTCATTACTGGAACAAGATGTAGATTCTGTGTTTATTTTGTGTGTCTGTGCCGAGGATCTATCCCAAGTCTTCTCAGATGCTGTCCAGGTCTGTGTCACTGAGCTGTGTTAAGCCCCCAGCCCTCCCTCCTTGCTCCTGCTGTGACAGGGTCTATGTAGCCCTGGCTGGTCTTACACTAATGCTCCTCTTGTTTCCAGCTGCCAAGTGCTAGGGTTCTAGACATGGACCCATTGCACTTAGCACAAAAAGTCAATTTTAAATGCAAAGTCAACAAACCTTTGGAGGGTAGGTATTTTTTTCCCCAATGTAAACCATGTGTACTTTTTTTTTTTAAACATTGATATGAGAAAAGGAGGAACAAATTTTTCTGTATTAGAGTGATTTCTTTCCTCTAAGTATTATGAAAATGTACAAACACAGACTACGAAGACTGTAATTAGTACATAATCACTATCTCAGTCCTGTTAATATATTGTGTACTTAGGTTCTCTGTTGCATTTCAAAGTAAATTTTTATTATTCTTTGCTCCTGAACTTTAGCACTCATATCATTAGCAAAGTGATTGTGATTCTTTTGTTAAAAGCTTCATAGACAGACTATTTTGGTTTACAGCTTAACTCAAATCCTGACATAGATGTTTTCATGGTAAAATAATAGGATGTGCTTCTGTGCCAGTAAACAGATACTACTTTGTAACCTTTTGAGCTTCATTTATTATCTGATAAAAAGTGTGCATGCAAGGTCTCCTTGGTGAATGTGTGGAGTGTTAATACACCGACCCTCTTTCTTTACCAATTAGTTTTACTTCAGAAACCAATGAACTGGCAATCTGTTGTTATCAGCTAGACCAAAAGAAAACCTCAAGAATGCAAGTCTCTGGTAAATTTATTAGTGTAGCTGACATTTTCCACTTATCAGAAACAAACATATGACACTACTTGAAAGTAGGAAGCCATGAAATACTTGGGAAAAAACCTTAAACATTAGATAATTGAATGAACTGTTTTAACAGTAATATTAAATTAATATGTAATTTTTAGAATATGTAGCTTTAAAATATATTTTACATTGTGAATATATATTCTGCTTTTATACCGAAAGAGGGTCTTTACTAAAAAATTTTTAAATATGTAAATGAAAGCCTGTTTGTAGAACATTAAAGACCAATAATTTATAGATCATTTATCATTAAAAAGCATTTAAGGTATTTCGGACTGACTCTTGTTTCCATTTTTAAAATAACAGTGATTTCTTCTTAAGTGGAATATTGAATCCAAATACCCAGACAGAGCTTTTTGACAAGTGTGTTTGCAATACTGGTGTGCTGCTGATATTTGATATTTGAAAAATATTCTGAGATAATATTGGAGCTGCTTAATCACTCTCAACCCCCAGTTTACCCTAAATTAACAGTTGTTACTCATTTTCCAAGTCATTTAAATTTAAATATTCACTAATTAATTATGTACATCAGCTTTAATTGAATATAGAAGTTTTTTCCTTGGAAATTTCTTCTGTCCAGTAAGTACAAGTTCAAGGGACATGTATATTTGGCTTGGTTATTGTTTGGTTTTGTGGTACTGAGGATTGAACCTCGGACCTCACATGTGTTGGGCATGCACACTTCAAGCAAGGTTTGTAGTCAGAATTTTTTGTCCTGCCCCAAACTCCCAAATGCCCAGCAGCCGCTTCCCAAATAATTGACTCAGAGGCTTAATATTATAGTAAATGCTGTGCCAGTAGCTCAGGCATATTGCTAACTAGGACTTACATTTAAATTAACCCATAATTCTTATCTGTGTTTAGACATGTGGCTTGGTACCTTTCTTAGTCTAGCATTATCATCTAGCTTCCTCTGTATCTGGCTCTCTGCCTTTCTTCTTCCCAGAATTCTCCTAGTCTGGTTACCCTACCTGACTACAGGGTAGTCTACTACTTTATTAAACCAGTACAAGTAACAATACAGTGTACAAGAACATTATCTCACAGCAGAGGTTTATCTTCAGCTTTTGTGTTTTTTGTTCATTTGTTTTGAGGTTTTCTTGGTTTGGGGGGAGTTCATATATTTTGGGTAGCTCTTTTTTCTTTAATATCTGTTTATCTCTTTAATTCAAAATTTTATATACAATTTGGATGGCTCTTGTTTTTCATGAAAACCCTTCTATCTTTTTAATTATTTTTTTCAGATTTATATTTATTTTATAAATGTTTTGCCTCCATGTATGTATGTACACCATGTGTTTGCATGGCACCTGCGGAGATCAGAGAATCCCCTGGAACTGGAGTTAGAGATGATCGTAAACCACCATGTGGGGGCTGAGAACCAAACTGCAGGCCTCTGCAGGAACAAGTGTTTTAAACAACTGACCCATGCATGCCTCCATGTCTCCACTGTTTTATTGTGATGTGCTTTTAGATGTCTTCTTTTTCATCAGTGCCATCTTTCCTCCAGAATAAACAGCTGCTCCAACAAATTTATTTTTAGCTAAACCCTAATGTCCACCTTGGTATGAAACTTTAGGAGCTAGAGAGTTGGTTCAGTGGTTAAGAGCACATATAGTTCTTGCAGAAGACCTGAGTTCTGTTCCCAGGATCTACATGGTGTCTCTCAGCCACTTGTAACTCCAGCTCCAGGGGATTCGGCACCCTCCTTTGGACTTGGTGAACACTCGTGTTCGTGCATGTATATACTCACACAGAGACATGTATATATAAACATAAATTGTAAATAATTTTTGTTATGCATAAAGTGTGGGATGATCAAAAATCAGATGGCAGCTATAAATTATAATAAGAATTTGAGGAACAAAATTATTAGCTTGGATGGTAAATGCAAAGAATTATAACATTTTCTCTTGGGAGTTGCTTTATATTGCAACTCACAATTAAGTTAGCAGAAATTAAAATAAATATGTAAGTGAAGATGGGAACCTATGAACAAATCTAGGACACATTCTGCTTGGAGCTTCACATAAATCTTCTACCTGTTTGCACCACTATTTCTCATGTTCTGAATGCTGTAACATCACAGCTAAAAACATAGTCAGCTGTCTAACTCCTGTGTAACCACTTTACTTTTAAATTTTGAAGAAATAAATTGGGCCTAGTGGCAGTCACCTTCAATCCTAGAGTGTGGGAGGCAGAGGCAAGCTGATCTCTGTGAGTTCAAGATCAGCCTGATCTATAAAGGGAGTTCTTGGACAGCCAGAGCTCTACAGAATGAGACCCTGTCTCAAAAAACAAAAATACTGTAGAAGTAACAAATGGTTGTTGTGTAATTGCTTGCAAAGAACTAGGACGATTTTTGGTTTATGCGCTACCTTTCTCCATGTGAGCTCCACAAGAGAATTGAGTTATTCAGAAAACTATCTGATTGAGTTCTTGACAGGACGATACCTAGTTAGTACCAGCCCAGGTGCCATAAGCATTATTAAACCTTTACATATGATGATGCTGTAGGTGTTGGAGCTTAATTCCCATGGAGAACCTCAAATGAGAAGGGCTCATACATGCTCAATGTATTAGCTATTTTTAATGAAAAGTAACAGAAATGAAGAGGCTTTTTTGTGTCACTTAAATGGAAAAAGACGGAAGACTTCAGAAATGATTTTGCCAGGATTCTGACTTGGTGTCTCTGCTGTTCTGTGTTTTTGCCTTTTCTCTGGCCATTGGCTCAAACTGAGATTTCTGAGTTTTAAGTTTATATGAATTATGTTGAATCTGAGTTTGAGTTACCTTGAGTCAGTCCAGTGGGTCACCTCCCACTGAAGAGCTTTTTTTTTTTTTTTTAAAGCAAAGTTGCCAAAAGAAAATAGACATAACAACAACAAAAAGTTAGTGTATAGGAATGATTTGATAAAAGGATTTAAATGACCAAGTTCAGTTAACATGTGACAATAGCAACACAGTCAGTTCTCAGAGAGAGGTAATGATGGGGACAGGGTTCCTGACTATAATATAGCTACTCATTTTTGTTATTGGGAGAGTTATAGTTATTCCTACCTTCTGTGAAGAATATTTGAAGAAAGTATATAGGTATAAAGTGGAAAGTGGGCTTATACACTTCCAGGTCTGAAGGAGAGGTCCAAGATCTCATCTTCTTGAGATTTTGAAAAATAGCTGGAGGTGTCACTACACTGGAAAATTTTTTTCCATGTGACCCTTTATTCTGAAGGTTCAATAACTAAGATTGTTTTAAACCTGACTTTAAATACCCAAATAGCACTAAGGCAGCTTACAAGGGTTCTGAGTTCTCTAAAAACACAGAATATGCTTTGCTGTTCTGTTGAATGTTGTTCAGCTTATACTGCTACTGTCTGTGGTGTAGCAAAAGTAGCTGTGTGTGAAGAGGCCAGAGAAGTGTCCAGTATGTCAGAGCCTCTGGAGCTGGGTTTGCAGGCTGTTGTATACCACCTGGCATGGGCGCTGGGAATTCAACTCAAGTTTTCTTTAAGAGCAGTACATGTCCAGAACAGCTTCATTCCCAAGAACATTTTAAGATCAGCTTATCTAGTGTTCCCAGTATACATTCCTGAGCAAATTTAATAGAAGACTCACAGGTAATTATCCCTTTTCAGAGATGGAGAATTTTTTTCTGTTTCTTTTAAAGATTTCAAGTATAACTAGAAGTCTCATCAGCTTTTGACTAGGAGGCACTGACTTTTATGGTTTGAGTAGAAAAACAATTGCATAATAATTACATAAATGGCCTTGAAATTCAAGACTAATTTTGTCACTGGAGGACCTGTTTGATAATTAATTTCTAAGACTTTCTCAAAAGTATATTTTATAAAGTATATGTTTCGTCAACATAGTTTTTAATTTATTAAAAATTACTTTTCAGAGATAGATCGAATTTGCTAACTAAACTGCTGTCCTGTGTCTTAAAATAGCTTAGTTCCTGATGTAAAACTTGTCTGATGATTTTGCTTTGTTGTATTGTCACAAAACAGAAAGAAGAGGGTAAGCTCCAGGGGCAGCTCAACAGGTCGGACTCTACACAGTACATTAGGGAACTGAAGGACCAGATAACCGAGCTGACTCATGAGGTGAGTGATAAATGTTGGTCTTCACATATTTTTTTCTTCCTTCCTCTCTTGATATAACACTTTATTACTGACCTTTTCATGTTAAATGCTTATAGAGTCATAATTATAGTTAAGAGCAGCTTAAAGATTATGTTTTTAGGCAAAGATGATTTATGTTCAGATATTAAGAATGTGTCTTTTTTAAACCTTTAATAACTTAAAATGATCAATTTCTGGCATGTATCTTACTTTTTAAAATTGTGATCTGAAAACACTTGGTAGTCGCCCACATATCTAATATACTGCAGTTATATTAAAATTGCCTTACACCTAACTGACTGGGTTCGTGGTGCTTGCCGTTGAGTAGAGGGAAGTCTTCTCCCCCTCACCGTACTCTTACTGAGATTGCAAAAAAGGATACTTGCCTAATATCAGTTAAACAGATTTCTTAGTATTTGAATTCTTTTTAAACTGGCATCTAGAATCTCTGACAGCCAGCCAATGAAATTTCTCAGAATTTGACCAGCTCTTAGGCTAATTAAAATGATATAAACTAATCTATCAAAACTACAGAGAATCTTTTTGTTAGTGCAGCTTAGGCCGATTTCCCACCCTTTACTATTTTCTCATGATACATATTCAGCAATTTAGATAAAACTTTCTTATTTTGAATATTTGTAAAATAATAATTATTCACAGTAATGAGATTTGAAAGAATAGCATAAACTTGATTTACGTTTAAAAATGAAGAAAGGAAAGTCCTTGAGCACTAGATGAATCTGAACCTCAAAGGAACAGTGTGGACGTTGCACTTTTCTTGCTTTACAGTTGAGGGCTGAGTGTTTACTAAAATAACTTCCTGCAGGTAGCTAAGGAGTGGATTCCTAGTGAGGAGGAAGCAGCTTAAAACAAATGTGACACATTCGCATGTGATTCGGTTCAGTTTCCTTTGGCATCTCAGGGCTGCCTATCAATATTAGTAGTATTATGCATGGAAACATTTGAGGGGGTCAGGACCTTACGTATGCCTTTAACTATTTAGTGAGCTTTTAACAAATAACCTGTGTTTTATCTCTGTCACTATGGGTATTCTGCAAATTCTCCCTCTGGGAACTTCTCCTTGTGCCCAGGGTGTGTTCTTAAGAAATTCTGACTTAAATAAAGCAATTTCCCACAAAGTATAAGAAAACTAATATTGTTGGATTAAGAAAATTATACATAAATTGATTATATTTCTAAAATTAGCCTAAAAACATCAATAGGAATTAATTTTGTCTGTCACATGTGGCTTAAAAAAAAGGTTTTTTCATCAAAACAGATTATTTATATGAGATTTAGATGTATTGATTGATCTATGGAGGCAGGATCTTGCCTTGTCTTCTAGACTGATTTCACACTTTGGATGCTTTTACTTCAGGTTCTGGAACATTGGAATTATTGGTATGCTCCGCTAATTATGTATGCATGTACAAGGTGTGTTTATGTCTATATGTTAATGACTTTGAAAGCAGTTTCTTGAATAAACGTGAAGAGAAAACTAATTTTCAGAGTTCATTGTTCTATTAAGGAGTTGATTCCAAATTAAAGACTATAAATTTATGATGAGATATAGTTCAGAATAGTCAAAATTCTGGATTTGAAAAGGCCCCTGGTAAACCAGGCATAGTGGCACACACTTTTAGGCCCAGTGCTTGAGAGACAGAGACAGGCCAATCTCTGTGAGTTGGAGGCCAGCCTGGTCTACAGAGTTAGTTCCAGGACAGCCAGGGATATATGGTGAAACCCTATCAAGGGGGGAAACTAAGCCCCAAATAGAAGTTATGGGCCATCAAAGTGTATAGTACAGCTGGGGACCTGAGAACATGGTAGGAGCTCAGGCAGAAACTGACTGAAGAGTTTTTGTGACTAAGTCGTAGGAAGAGATGAGTAGGTGAAGTAAAAAGAAGGTACATAGGAGGCGATATGAAATCATGTCAGGTTATCAGTTGGAGATGCTTTTCCATTCTGTTTTCCCAGTAGATTCTAATTCATGTGCCTTTTTAAGTTCATCACAAGAGAGGCTAAACAACAAGGGAAGACTTACACCTGAACACTGGTTGAAATATAATAAAATGGGGCTGGAGAGATGGCTCAGAGGTTAAGAGCACTGGCTGCTCTTTCAGAGGTCCTGGGTTCAATTCCCAGCAACCACATGGTGGCTCACAACCATCTATAATGACATCTGGTACCCTCTTCTGTTGTGTGCAGACATATATGGAGGCAAAATGTTTATACACAATAAGTAAATGAATCTTTAAAAATTAAAAAACAAAGAATAGGGTTACCACGAAAATAACTACCATAAAGGCTGGAGGGATGAGTCAGTGATTAAGAGTACTTACTGATCTTGCAGAGGATTTGGGTTCAGTTCCCAGGACACACCTCAGACAGCTTCCAACAGGCCCTAATTCCAGTTCCAGGTAATCCCATGCCCTCTGGCCTCCTTGGACACTCACACATGCATGATGTACATAAATTTAGCACACATACTTACACATAAATAACACATAGATAAATCTTTTTAACAATTGCTGCTACCATTACCATTGTCCAATCCTGGTATCTTTCTAAGGTGATTAAATCCTGAGCCACTTTTACATTCTATTTACATTGGTTAATACAGTTCTTCACAGTTTACAAAAGATAGCTAAAGCCAGTCTGACTGTGATAGCATTTAAATGCTAGAATTTGCTAAATGTTCAATTTTTAATCTGAAACTTTTTGTTTAAATATTGATATCATAGTTGATTATGTGACTGTTAACAGTCACTTCGTTACCTGATATTTGTTCTTACTGAAGAACATCTCAGCTTGTCAGTGGTGGCTCAGTCATCTTCCTCTGCAGATATGGCACTACATGTTATAATTGTGACCCCCTTCCCTTAGCTCAGTGAAGCAGGTTATTTTAATAGTGTCTGGATACATCTGTAACACGATATTTATTGAGTGCTCACTGTGTCAGATGGTTCATTTTTACTACTGCTGATATTGGACAATCCCTTCTCAGTGTGGTACTGTTCTCATCTGCCTGGAGTGGACACTGAGACTCAACAGTGGCTAAGTATTTTTCCAAGCAGTATATACAAGAGACAGGTGATTGAACCAGAATCAAGTCTAGTTCAGCCTCTCTCCTGCTGCTGCTTATGCAGTCTAAATTCTTAGGAGTGGCCATTAGAATAAGCTGTGATATTCTTCCCTTTATTTTACAGATGTTTAAAAGAGACAGATTTTTCTTTTTTAAGGTAGATCATCACATGTCTCAGGAATCTTTTATTGTTTTATTGTTTCTACAAACTAAGTAAGCAATTAGAAATTTAAGTGAATAAAAGAAATCCATAAATAAAGCCTTTGATGAAAATTTTCTTAGAAAATATGTCACTCATTTTTAAATACTTATGGTTATGGACACCTGAGCCAAAGATACATATGATTAAATACCCATCAAAAAGTATTCTTAATGCTTAATATAATTTAATTTTAATAAATATTAAGCTTAATGCTTAATAATTTTAATTTTAATAAAACTACTTTTATTATTAAAGTAGTTTTTTTTAAAGTAGAAGTTTTAAAACAAAAAATTTTAATGACATTATACCTCTTTGTACTTTTAGATTTTTTTTCATTTTCTGATACTTCCATTCTCTTGTGTTGGTCTTTAAAAAGTTACTAGTAAGGGGCTGGAGAAATGGCTCAGTTGTTAAGAGCACTAGCTGTTCTTCAGAGAGCAGGGGTTCCCATACCTACACTGGCCAGCTTACCACCTCCTATGATGTCAGCCAGCTCCAGGGGATATGGCACATGAACAGATACATACTAGGATGTGTGAATAAGTAAATTTTTTAAATGTTTGTAAATTATAAAACCATTTAAATTTGAATATTTATTATTATTTTATTCTTTTTATTTTTATAGAATAAAATCTTATTTTTTATCCATGTATCCCCTTGTTCAAACTCCCTTCCCCCTCCCAGTCAGTCTTCAGCCTCTCTCCTCCCCATCCCCTCCCCAGAAAGGGCAAGAGGTCCCAAGGTGGATTAACACAGCATCTACTCCAGGCAAGTCTGATTTCCTCATACTAATATCAAGACTGGATTAGGTATTCCTCTGGAGGGAATGGGCTCCAAGGTACCAGTTCATGGCACAGAAACCCTCCTCTTGAGGCTCCACATATTGCTCATGCCAGTGGACAATTGCCTATCCTTGGAGGGCTTAGTTCCTTTTTCAGATATTTCCCGGGTGGCTGTTCTTGGTTCAGTGAGCTCCCTAGAACTCCAGCCTGCCATCACTATGAGAATTTTTCTCATTAGCCCTATCCTCTTGCTTATATAGAGTCTCCTCCCCAGGTATCAGCTGGACCAGGGACTCAGCCCAGTGCTCAGCCATGTATCCCTGCCTCTACCTCTATTCATTGTTGGATGTAAGTTCTGTGATGGCACTTAGTATGGTTTTTCATTTGATTATGGGGGAAGTCCTGTTTAGGCAACACCTTTGCTATTGGTTGGAGACCTAGGCAAGGACATCCTGTGAGTTCTTGGAGGTTTCCCTAGCACCAGGTCTTTTTCCAACCCCGTATTTGCTTCCTCTATTAAGATCTCCATCCCTTGATTTGTTCCCACCTTTTCTTGGTTGTGGCCCCTTATGCTCCCAGTTAGCTAAGGAGATCTCTATTTTTTCTTCCTAGGGGACTCCCTGGATGTCTCTCTTAAGTTCCTTCAGATCCCAAACTGTTCAGTGGTTGTGGTTTGCAGCTTGGGTGTTCTTTGCTTTTTGTTTAAAGTCCAGTAATGAGTACATCCCCTGCTTATCTCTCTGGGTTTGTGATACCTCGCTCAGGAAGATATTCTCCAAATCCATCCATTTGCCTGCAAATTTTAGGATATCATTTTTTCTTACTGCTGAGTAGTACTCCATTGTGTAGATGTACCACAGTTTGTTAATCCATTCTTCAGTTGAGGGGCATCTAGGTTGTTTCCAGGTTCTTGCTATTACGAATAATGTTGCTATGAACATAGTTGAGCTAATGCCTTTGGAGTGCGAATGTGCATTTTAGGGTATATGCCCAGTAGTGGCATTGCTGGATCCTTGGAGAGATTGATTCTCAATTTTCTGAGAAACTGCCATACTGCATTCCAGAGTGGCTGAACAAGTTTACACTCCCACCAACAATGGAGGAGTGTTCCCCTTGTTCTACATCCTCTCCAGCATAGGCTGTCATCTGTGTTTTTAATCTTAGCCATTCTGACAAGTGTAAGGTGGTATCTCAAAGTTGTTTTTTAATTTGCATTTCTCTGATGACTGTACATGTTGAGCACTTTTTCAAGTGCCTTTCAGCCATTTGTAATTCTGCTGAGAATTCCCTTTTTAGTTCTGAACCCCTTTTTTAAAATTAAGTTATTTAGGACTTTGGGCTCTAGTTTCTTGAGTTCTCTATATATTTTAGAGATCAGTCCTTTGTCACTTGTAGGGTTGGTGAAAATCTTTTCCCATTCTATAGGCTGTCAGAATCAATCAAAAGAGAACAGGATGGCCATTACTTATTCATCTCAGGAAAAATCAATCAAGATGCAATCTCAATCCTGAATATCTATGCCCCTAATATAAGGGCACCTGCATATGTAAAAGAAACACTACTAAAGCTTAAACCCCACATCAAGTGTCACACTCTAATAGTGGGAGACTTCACCCACTTTCACCCTTTGGTAGATCAACCAGACAGAGACTCAACAGAGAAATAAGGGGTCTAATAGATGTTATGATGCAAATGGACTTAATAAATATTTACAGAAGCTTCCACCCAAATACAAAGGAGTATTACATATTTCTCAGCATCCCTTGGAACTTTTTCTAAAATTGACCACATATTTGGTTATAAAGCAAATATCAATAGATATTAAAAAATGGAAATAACCTCTTGTATCATATTAGACTACCATGGTCTAAAGTTAGAATTCACCAACAACAAAAATCACAGAAAACCTACAAACTCATGGAAACAGAACATCTCTACATTGAATATTTTCAATATAAAAAATATTTTATATTGAATATTAAAGACTGGCTGGTTATGGTGATGTGCCTAAAATCCCAACAATATACAGTGATGTGGAATGTCTTTCTGTATGCTGTGAATATTATTCGTTAATAAAAACACTGTTTGGGCCTATGGTGGACATCTTAGAAGGAGGCGGGACATCTGAGCATAGATAAAGGGGAAGGAGAGCGGAGTCAAGTGATCCAGTTGCCCAAGAAGAAAGATATATAAAAAGAAAAAATAAGCCACAGGCCACATAACAAAACAAATTAATTAAAACAAATTAAAATACAAAAACTAACAATATGCCTAAGCCATAGACTAAACAAAATATAACTAATATAAACTTCTATGTGTTTCTGTGGGATTGAGGGTCTATGGATTTAAATCATGGGCCAGACAGGCCAAAAACCTCTTACTACAGTAGAGGCTAGGGCCTGAGGATCACTAGGCCACAGAGTAAGTTTAAGACCATTCAGAACCATAGAAAAAGATCCTGCCACAAAGAAAAGACTCAAGACCGTGTCTCAAAAAGCAGAAAAACAACAAACAAAGCCACCACCAAAAATACTTAAGAGTGGACTGTATTTGTTTGATTCTCTCCATCTCCCTATGTGTAGGTTTCAGGGGTCAAGCTTAGGTGGCCAGGCTTGTGTGGCAGGCTCCGTCACCCACTGAGCCATCTCACTGGCCTCTGGTTCTTTTGACTGACTCTCTGCTGCTTGTTTCTGTAAGGCTTCATTTCCTTTAGATACAGCAGGGATCTTATGAAGTAGTAGCCAAAAATTAAGATGTCCTTACCCACATGCATGGATGGCATCAGTGCAGTCTAGAAACAGAAATAAAGATTTTTTTAAATAAAAATTTTTCTGTTCTGATAGCTGCTGATTTTGATTTCTAAGACAATTTTAATATTTAAAATTAATATGTAAGATATAAGTTGTCTGTTTTTTTTAACCATAGAAGAAGATTAGTTTTCCCAGAGTAGCAGCTTCTGACTACAAGGACTACCCTTAAAATTGGCCTTTTTTTTTTTTCATTGGATCAATATAGAAGCTTACACCAACTTCAGGGCAAGTAAGTGATTGTTCTTTGCTGACTAAATAGGTCTATTTCATCCAAAACAAGGAAAATTATTTAACTTGACCATGCACATTTCTCAGTTTTTAGTGGAGTATTCTAAAATCTTAAAGATAGGGTGAATTTTTAGACAAGGCAACTGTTATTTTCTGTCCAGATCTGATATTGTCAGAAACAGAAATAAATAAAAATAGCACAATTCATATATACCTCTTACTTAGCCAATAAAAAATCATAACTACAGGTGAATTAGGCAAATTAGTTTAACTGCTGAATATATTTTGTATAAAGAGTTCATAATTTAACTGGTTGCCAGACTTTTACCCCGTATACAGGGCTGCTCATTTCTTTCCTCAAAAGTAGCAAGATTTACCAAATTCAAGGCAAAACTATAATTCTATACAGGCTATCTTATCTTAACCAATTTCCAGGCTTATTTTCTATTGTATGAAAAGAAGGTCTGCTCAGTAATGTATGTGCATTTGTGTGTCTCATTCATGATGTAGATTGCAGGTACTTTTGGCTTGTTAATGAAATATGTACATCTGTTGTATTGATCTCATTAGAAACTGGTGTTAATTCATAAGAATTTTTAAAAATTAGGTCTAGAGGAAGGGGCTAAGATAATCTAAAAAAAAAAAAAAAACCACTTAAAATACAAAATTAAAATACAAGATGAAAGATGCCAGAACTTAGAGAAAACAAAGAGATCTTGGGAATATACAGACTTGCTGAAGATTTGTGGGATAGGTCTGGAGAGGGGCTCAGGGTTTAAGAACACTGACTGGTCTTTTAGAGGACGTGGGTTCAATTCCTACTAGCCTACATGATAGGTTATAGCCATCTATCTGTAAGTTCAGCCTCAGAGGATCCAAACACTCTTCTGACTTTTGAGGACATCTGACATACACATAGTGCACGTACATACATACTTGCAAAAAGACTCATACATATAAAAATAATAAGCTAAATCTAAATTTTTAAAAAAGAAATAAGTAGGATAAAATCTGAGCAAGTATTTATCTATGCTTCTATGTACATCTTCACAGCATAAATAAAACAGATTCAAAAAAAATCTGAGTAAGTGGTCAATGTAGATTCTATGGGGTTTGAATCTAATACTTAGATTTAAAGAGTTAAATAAATCCCTTCAATGGATTCAGCACTTGGGACAGCAGGGTAAGTGAAGCTGAACATTGACTCAAGTGTTGAGCTGTTTTGGTGGACTGAGGAAGCGGGGTGGGGTCAGCACAGCACTTATTTCATTACTGCGTTTGGCTATGTGTGTTCCCTGTGAGGCTCAGAGTAGAAGCTGACAATGAAAAAGCGTCCTGATCAGCTTTCTCAGTCTGTTTACTTTGGAGAGCCCGGCCACTGTACTAGGAGCTCATCTTTGTAACCTTCTCTTGGAGATCATATTGACCCAAATTTGGCCAAGAAATTCTCTCAGGCAGGTTCCAGTGTTGAGTCACCTCCTATTCTGCACCCACATTTACTCCCTATAACCTTCATTGGTCTGCCACTTCTGAGTTTCTGAGCATCTAAATAGTATTTTACACTACATGAGAATATTTATACTCCAGTGTGTAGTACCAAAGCAATGTTTGTTAGTATTGATCAGTAAATGTCTTAAGAGATAGACCTAAAATTATGTGTGACAGTTAGAATGGCAGTGTAAGGGTTAAGAAACCTAGGACAGGTGTGGTGATTTATAACCCATTGTTCAGGAGGTTGAGGCAGCAGGATTACTTTGAGTCTGAAGCCATGCTGAGCTACACAGTAAGATTCTACCTTAGAAAACAAGAAGAAAAGAAAGGAAACTAAGACATTTCTTTGAGAAGGTTGGGTATAGTGGCTCACATTTTAGCACTTGAGATTGAAGCAGGATTGCTAAAGGTACCAAGCCAGCATGGCTAAGGAATAAAACCTATCAAAAAAAAAAAAAAAAAAAAAAAAAAGACCTCCTAGGTTCTGAAAAATAAAAGTAAATGGCAGTCAGTATTTTTTGTAAGAGAGCATAACTTACTGTGAGCTCGCTCTTCAGTACTGTACTCTTCAAGGTTCTATAGTAGTTTTTAGCAGATGGAATGAGGGAGAACCCTTGTGCATCCTTAGGAGACTGTGCCACTGATATCCCACAAGATACAGTGAAACACGAACACCTGAAAGCATCTTGGTTATGTGTGCACCTTTGTCGATTATAGCACCAGTATTGAGGGCACTGTCAGGATGCACTTAGGGCTTCATTCAGCTTGGTAAGGAGTAATAAAAATAACCACAGTGTAGGCATCTTGTGCCTTCTTCAGGGGTTCCAGTTCTGCACTCTATGCCTTGTCTAATGATGTGTTACATTTAAAAGCTGATTGTCCCTTCTCTTGTTCTAATGTCTGCTTTTCCTTTCACTATTATGCCAGTACCTCCAGGCAGGTCCTTAAAGCAGAGAGAATGAAGTTATTTGGTTCCCACACCGTTTGTGTTTAGTATATATTACATATGTATTTTGTTGTTGTTGGGGGTGGCATAACCAAGATGCTTGGGTGCAGATTTTGCATGTCTTTGTTCTCCATTGTGCTAGAGATGATTGTGTAAACTTAGAGTCAGAAGGCCTATCTTTGACACTGATCCCGTGACCTTAGAATACCAGCTCATTCTATATGTCCATTCAGTAAGTGAGCATTTGAACATTTTTAGTTCCCAAGCATGTCTTAGATATTGCCTCAGTTTATGATCCTAAAGCAGTTCTTAAAGTTCTTAAAGTTTACGTCCGAAGGCTGAACTAAGTATGTGAAAGTCCTGGTATTGGCACTTGAAACTGGAAGGGAAGGAAGGCAGTATGGCAGTGCCACAGTAGAATCCTAGGGAACGGTGGCCTGTGGTGTGTCAGAAGATCATTCGGGCTGAAGAGGTACTTGCCTCAAAAGGTGGACGACCTGAGTTTGGATCCCAACACCCATGTTATAAAAGAGGTGTGGTTGTGTATTTTGAGGGGGTGAACACAGATGTATTGCTGTTGCTTATTGCCTCTAGCCAACCTCCAGGTTCTGTAAGAAATCCTCTCTCAAAGGAATAAGGTAGAGGATGGTAAAGCAAGAGAGCCAACATCTTTTTCTGGCCTCTTTGCATACATGGTGTATGCTCTCTCTGTCTCTCTGTCTCTCTCTCTCACTGTCTCTGACACACACACACTGCTCACTTTGTTTTTTATCATGGAGCTGCAAAGAGCTTACATAGAGACTACCTGTGTAAAGGTGGATGTTTTCTTTCTTTCACCCTCCCACCCCCTGAGCTGGAGTTGGCACCCAGGGTCTTGTATATTCTAGGCCCTGTCTACCCAGAGCTACATGCCCAGCCCAAGCAAAGCTTCTGAAAACAAGAGGAGATCCATAGATGCAGCCTACTTCCTTGCTTATGCTTTTAGAGAATGCATTCTGAATTCTATTCCTTTTGAGATCTTGGTCCATCTAGTGAGTTTTAGACTCTCTAGAACCAGTTTGACTCTTAAATTTAATTGGGATGTTCCACCCAATATTTGTCACTTGCTTTTCTTTTTGTAAACTTTTGCAATGTTTATTTTTATTGTATATGCATTGATATTTTGCCTGCATATATTTCTGTGTGTTGGATCCTCTGGAACTGTAGTTATAGTTGGGAGCTGCCATGTGGGTGCTAGGGATTGAACCCAGCTCTTCTGGAACCAGTGCTTTTAACTGCTGAGCCATCTCTCCAGCCCTCATCTTAAATTTTGTTTTCACTGCTTATATATTTTTATTTTGGTACTTAGTTTTCATGCTTTACATTCTTTTTTTAATATTTATTTTTATTTTATGTAAATTGGTGTTTTGCCTGCATGTATAACTGTGTAAGGGTGTCAGATCTCGGGATTAGAGACAGTTGTTAGCTGCCATGTGGGTGCTGGAAATCGAACTTGGTCCTCTGGAAGAACAGTCAGTGCTCTTGACTGCTGAGCCATCTCTCCAGCACTATGCTGCATATTCTTAGATTAAGATGGTTGGTTTCTTGTACTTTGATTTTGGAATATAGTTAGTCATTTTAAAATTTTGTTCTGTTTTAGATCTTGAATTTATGGAGATCTGCCTGCCTTTGCTCCTTTAGTACTGAGATTAGAAGCATAAAGCACTATGCCCAGCAAGTAACTTAATTTTTATATTACTTTAAAAAAAAAACACAAATAACATGATACTAGCTTTTTTTTTTTTTTTTTTTAAATTAGGAACATTTACTAAGTATCAGTTAAAGGAGCTGTGTTAAAAGCTAAACTTCCAGCTCTCAGATTTACTAAAGCACAAAGTTCTCAACTGTGGCTAGAGGTCTTTAAAGCAGTAAATCATGTGCTTTTCATGAACAGTATCTCACAGATGCAGTTGGACACGAGATAATCAGATTTTCTTTCCCCACAAACAGAACAGCTGTAAATGTCTACCAGTATACATATCACAGACTTTATGTGCTCTGTTGCCTGTCTGATTTAAGTTGTGGTCAGTGTGAGGAACCTGTGATGTGATAAGATAGCATTCATGAGGTCATGTGGTTTGCAAGTACCCAATCTTCACTGAGCAGAGGAGTCGGGTGCTGACCTAGCTGAAGGAGGGGACTTTGTGCTCCTGACAGGGGGAGGGGTGGTACATGTCCTACATGTCTGAGAATTCCATTATCAGAAGTTCCTGCTGCTAAAGAAGTGAGCACTGCACGTCATTCATGAGTCCTTTTTTGTACTTAGTGCCTCAGCCTGAAGCATTAAGCAATTTCAGTGCAAAAAGATTAATACTTCACTTACTAAGCAAGTAAAGAATCTCAGGCTATTTTCAAAAATGTCTACAAGTGGCCAATAACCACAAGAAGAATAAATTCAGCATTATTAACTGTCAAGGAAATGCAAGTCAAAACTATAGTAAATTTCCACCTCATACTAACCAGGAACATATAAGCATTATAAGGATGTGGATAAATATGAACTCTGTGTGCAGCAAGTGGAAAAATAAAATGGTACAAGTACTTTGGAAGATATTCATTTTCTTAAAGAAGTATACATCTTTACCCTCTGCTAACTAGTTCTACTTCTGTCTTTATTCCCAAGAAAAATGAAATGTGCACTGAAACATGTGCAGGAATATTCGTAGTACTGTTTATAGTAGCTAGAAAATAAAACCAGTTAAGATATCTGTCCATTGATAAGTAGATTGATACAGCATATTCATATAATGGAAGGAATCTAGGCAACAAAAAATAGAGTACTAATGTGTGCTATAACAGAATACAGGGGGAAAATCAGTCACAAATTCAATGACACCACTTACACAAGAAGCACAGGAGATGAAAATCTAGAGACAGCCATAGATGAGTGGTTATCTGGAGTGGAAGAGAAGGTGGAAGGGAGACCAGGGCAGCTGGCAGTGAGAGGGTGTGGTGGGTTTTTGTTTGTTTGTGTAATGTAATGAAAATACCCTAAGGTTGGTTGTGCTGATGGTTACACAGCTCTATGGATATAGCTAAATATTGGGCTAGTCTCTGTCTCGTTAGCTTTGTCCCTTTGTCTGTTTTGAAACGAAGTCTCACTGTGTAACCACAGCTAGCCTCTAACCCCCCCCCCCAAGTTCTTGGATTACAGTGTGTGTGCCACCATACCTGACTGACTCAGTAGCCGTATTTGCAAATTTATGTACTTCGTCTTTTGGAAATTCCCTGAGGTCCATGAATTGTGCCTATTACAGTGTTTAAAGATATTCTGTGCATAAAGATGTGTACATCTTTTGAGGTTGGATTCATAACTGTCATGTATTCTAAGTGTAATTGACCTGCTAAAGGAGACCATGGCACTTAACAGTTAACATGTGTCATTCTCAGACTTGGCTCTTCATTTTCTGTTAGCTTTGTTTATCACCCTGTATCTCATTTTATTTGTAGCTATTTAGGTTTCTGTGCTTGCCTAAATAGACACTATGGGACCTGAAGCAGAGCCAAGTATGTAGTTGATAGCCTAGTTGTATTAGTATAGGCAAATTTTTTGTCTCTCATTGTAGGAATTAGTGGTGGAATTAAATTCATACTAGAAAGGTGTTTCAAACAATTCAAGGCTGCTGTAAAGGCCAGTCTACTCCTGTCAAGCCAGTAGACTGCAAAAGTACACATTATATTGTCACAGCTCTGTTACAGACGATTATGTAGATCTAATGACATGGCTCCTCTGCTTCCATGGATCCTCAGAGCTTTCCTCAAGTCAGTCTTCAGCATCAGCTGAGATTCTCCCTGACGTGGGTCCAGCTCCACCGAACTACTTGTACTTTCTCAGCACAGGAACACATTCTCAGACCTGCTGGCCTCTCACTGTGCTACCTACACCTGGAATCCCCTTTAACTCCTACTCAGCTCAGGCACCATCATCTCATTCCTCCTTCAGCTTCTCCCTTCTGAGTAGTGCACGGCAACATTTCTCCTGTGTGTGACACCCTGACATAGGATGTGTGGGCTCTTCCTCCAGGCACAATGTCACTGAGTGGGAGCCTTGTTTGCTCTGTTCTTAAGCATCCAGTTTGTCTGAGTATACTGGCTTGATTTGATGGACTGATGAAAACTCATCATAAAGCTTTAGCAATTTCTGTTGGCATAATTCAGTTCAAATCAAAAAGAAAAACTTCATGAGGGCAACTTGCTATCAGTTTGAGTGTTTTTTAATGCTTTAGCTAAAGGTTAAATCAAATGAAATGTTCGTGGTACTTTGATCTAGCCTTAAAAGTTCAGAGTGAAACAAGTGTGAAGTGATTTATTTCCTGTGATTGGTCATAAATTTACATAGCGCCTCATATATTCCTAGCCTCATCATCACTGGTACTAGACTGCTGTCTAAATATTGCTAATGGTTTCAGTTTTGTCAAGCTCCATCAGCTGCCAGGAAGAAGATGCTCAGCAATAGTCTCACTTTGCTGCCCACAGGACTACATTCAGTTTCCTATGTGCGATAGTCAGAGTCTCTGTGGATGGTCCCCTCCTTTCTTCTCTGGAAACAAGTGGACAGCATCAGTTTCTCCAACTCCAAACCTTCTGCCCTTTTTGTAGCTCTTTACTACTTCTGAATGTGAATAAATCATTTTGTTTCATACATTTTTACATAGAATCTTTAATTTTATAAATGGTCTGTTTTTAATAACTTAATGCTAATTCTTTTTTAAGTTGTAAGTTACTTAGTGTTTCAGTGAAATGTCTTAGTGTTTTAACTTAGACTACCTAAGTACCTCATGTTAGGATTTTAGCTTACACTGATTAAGAAGTCATGACCTCCAGGTGATTACTTGTATTGGTTTCCTGTTTGAGTTCTCTGGAAATCTTTTGGTTTGGGTGCTTATTGTTAGTTTTAATCTTTGTCATGTTTATAATATAGTACTTTTTTGGAGGCAGGGTTGTCAGGGTTTCTCTGTATAACCCTGACTGTCCTGGAACTCACTCTGTAGACCAGATTGGCCTTGAACTCACTGAGATCTGTCTAGCTCTGCCTCCTGAGTACTGGAACTAAAGGTATGCACCACCATGCCCAGCTATTTAATACAGCTTTTAAAGGAGCTGATAGAAGAATGTGGGGTCTGATGGTGCATTTACTTGTAATTGCTGTGCTTGAAGGACAGAGGTAGGAAGATCAGGAGTCATCCTCAGGTGGATAGTACTGAAGAAAAAGGAAAGAGGAAATGCAGCATGTCATTTCTCATCTTTATTTGTTTTAAATTCTGAAATCTGGAAAAACTATTAAAAGTATTGTATAAAGAATTCAGGCCAGGTGGTGGTGATGCAGGTTGTTGGGTCAGCTCTACTTTCTTACATGAAGTGCAAGGTATAGTTACTTCTTGGTGTTGTGTTTCACCTACAGAAATGTTATGCAGCTTAAAGAGATCTGTTCTTTACAGACCTTGATGTACAAACACAAATGTACAGATGGAGCTCCATACTTATGTGACTCAATCTTGGAAACTTACTGCAACTGTTTTGCAGTCCACTCACCATCACATGACTCACTTCAATAGTTCAGACCTTGTCTAGTAGTGATCAAAGTTCATTTGGTTAGGCTTTTTCTTTTTTTTTTTTTTCTTTTTTTTTTGTGGTGTGTGGATGACTTTTTCCACTTTGTTATAGATTGATTGTCTTTCAAATACCCAATGCGCTTTCCTCTCTTTTGAATCTCAGAACATGGTACTTGTCTGCACCATACAATCTCTGTTCACACACAGGTGTACATATCATTATCTATAAAGTGCCATGTAAATATATTTTTATTAATATCTTACTAATTGTATGAATTTCTTTGTTAGGTGTCAAAATCAGAAAAATATCACTTGTATCTTTTTAAAAAAGTGTAAAAGTGAACCCTAACCTTTGACAAGTTAATGATATCCAGTAATGTGCCTAGAATAAAGCAAACACACAGAGAACATGTTATCTCCTTTGACCCTGTGGGCACTTGCCCAGGTGACCAAATTTTCTCAGCAGAGATTTCTCTGCTATTTAGTAATGATTTATACTTAGAGGCTTCAAGACTCTGAAATTAGAATACTTATTTGTTTCACAAAAGAAATTTATCTTAACATATAGTACTTTAGTTTCTAGAGTAAACTGATGGCAAGTTTCACCATGCTTATACACACTTAATGACTATGGAGTCCTGTAGAGCTTTAGAATATCTATCTCAGAAACCCCCTCCTCCTCTGAAATCTTACTGGCGATTTTATTGTGAAAAACTACAGTGATTGCAATAGTTTTTGTGTTTGAATTTTTACTGTTATACAGTTAGAAGCTGTTTCCTGTCACAGCTTGTATTCTTCAGACTACAAACATACAGTTTCCTGTTTTCTTATTAACTATAAGCATTTTGTGTCATTTTCTTTTCTGGTTATATATCTTACTGCTCTCTCTCCTTTGCCAGTTGCCAGATGGTTGGAGTTTCCATGCTTAAAGAGAAATTCTGAATTCTTATTTCTTTATTGCTAATTTAAAACTTAAGTTTTGCTAATTTTTAAAGTGGTAAGTATATTCAGTGTCATAAGTGCTATTTACATATGTTCTACATGGTCTTACATTTTTATACTCTGTTTCTTAATGCATTACATGGTGAAGCTGTCCACATCAGGTAAGAAGCAGTACCCTTGGTCCCTGGTTAGTGCTCATCTGACTGCTTGCTGATATAAGCATTTAACTTGAGGGTGAATGAGTGAGTGTGGTCAGGGCCATTTCAAAGTTCTACCAGCTCTCTAGTGTAGCTCCTAAACATTGTGCACTGTCTTTTGCTCCATCAGAATGCTGAATTAATCCAGATGGGTTTTAAAATTATCCCTGCAGTCTAAAGAGTAAAACTAGAGATAAAATATATATTCAACAACAATTACTCCATGTTCTTCTGGAGTTGTTTCAGCACCAGACCTATCTATAAATATGTTCTTAATCATGCACAAGGTCATAGGTTTGGTCTCCAGTAGCTGAATGAATAACAGAAGCTTTTAATTTTTTGTTTAAGATAGGGTCTAACTCTTATTGCTCAGGCTAGAATTACAGGCCTGTGCCACTGCCCTTGGCTAGTAGATGGGTTTGTTAGTTTGTTAGTTGGGCTACATGTGAACAGTAGCTTTCCTAGTTGGTCTGTTTTAGCATCGTCAAAGATCAAGTTTTGTAAATCAGTTTTGAAGCATTATTGAATATTTAGGAGTTTTTTATATTTTTATTTTACATGCATGAGTGTTTTGCCTACATATATGTATGTACATTATGTACATACTTCATGCCCACAGAGACCTGAAGAGGGTGTTGGGTCCCCTGAAACTGAAATTAAAAATAGTTATAAGCCACTGTGTTGGAGAACCAAGCTTAGGTCCTCTACAAGAACAGCATATATTCTTAACTACTGAACTATCTCTTCAAGATCCCTACTTTATTTCTTGAGCTAGGGTCTCTAATGGAGCCTGGATCGCCATGATTTTAGTAGACTAAATGACCAGCAAGCTCCAAGAAGCCTCCCGTCTCCAACCCTCCCCCATATTCATTCTACCCCTCTCTCTCCCCTACCCCCTCCCTCCCCCTCTCTCTC